>BPLR01020614.1:0-94527 GCA_021605095.1 Caerostris extrusa | reverse complement strand
CAGCGGTACATATTATTTTGTTCTATTATCATCATATAATGTCCCACAAACTTTCAACAAATTTCGGTTCTAATTGAAACTAAGTAGATGAATTTTGTATCCTCGGCTGTTATTCCACAAATTGAAAACTGTGCTTCAACTTGAAAGAACCATATTTCTACACCCAAAACGGAGGTATTTTGACACTTACCCGCGCAACTTCATCTTTCGCCGATCCATTAGTTTCAGTCATTTGGTAAATAATTCATGGTTTACAAATAATTCATTGGTTACCAAGTATGTGGCGACTTTGTAAAGGTTTGCGTAGTGTTATTAAAATATCCCAGACGGCAAAAGAACTGATCATAAATTTTACATTTACAACACCTTTATTCCATTTCTAACGCCAACTACACGTTCTGTTTCATTCTAGCGGGAAAATTCCCTTCTTAACAGTGAAAGTAGTAAGTTATTAAATCTCAGTTTTTCAAGTTTATTATCCAAAGAGGCAATTCGTTGTCGTAACTCAGTTTATGGCATCTGATCCTGATGAAACATTATTGCTTATGCAGTAAAGCTCTTGTTTTGGTTGCATTTCAATAATACGATCCGCCATTAATGAGAGTTTCTCAATTCCTTCATCACTAACTAGTAAAATATTCCGTACAGAATCGGGCTTTTTTGTAGAAATAACGTTTTTACACCTTGTCAGTAATTCCATCTGTAGCCAGGTTTCTCATTTTTGGTAAAAGTTGACTGGGTTTAAGATCTCCCAAATCAAGTCCTGTAAGTAGTCTCTGAAGACGCTTATTTTCGCTTTCTTTAAAAGTATTCAGCAAACGTTCTTTTGCAGCGGTATATTTTGTTCTATTATCATCACTTATAATGTCCCACAAACTTTCAGCAAATTTCGGTTCTAATTGAGAAACTAAGTAGATGAATTTTTGTATCTCGGCTGTTATTCCACAAATTGAAAACTGTGCTTCAACTTGGAAAGAACCATATTTCTCTGCCCAAAACGGAGGTATTTTGACACTTACCCGCGCAACTTCATCTTTTTTCGCCGATCCATTAGTTTCAGTCATTTTTGGTAAATAATTCATGGTTTACAAATAATTCATTGGTTACCAAGTATGTGGCGACTTTGTAAAAGGTTGCGTAGTGTTATAAAATCCAGACGGCAAAAAAAAAGACGATAATCAATTTTTACATTTACAACACCTTTATTCCATTTCTAACGCCAACTACGTTCTGTTTTCATTCTAGTGGAAAATTCCCTTCTTAACAGTGAAAGTAGAAGTTATTAAATCCCAGTTTTCAAGTTTATTATCCAAAGAGGCAATTCGTTGTCGTAACTCAGTTATGGCATCTGTTCCTGATGAAACATTATTGCTTATGCAGTAAAGCTCTTGTTTTGGTTGCATTTCAATAATACGATCCGCCATTAATGAGAGTTTCTCACCTCCTTCATCACTAACTAGTAAAATATTCCGTACAGAATCGGGCTTTTTGTAGAAATAACGTTTTTAGCACCTTGTCAGTAATTCCATCTGTAGCCAGGTTTCTCATTTTTGGTAAAAGTTGACTGGGTTTAAGATCTCCCAAATCAAGTCCTGTAAGTAGTCTCTGAAGACGCTTATTTTCGCTTTCTTTAAAAGTATTCAGCAAACGTTCTTTTGCAGCGGTATATTTTTGTTCTATTATCATCACTTATAATGTCCCACAAACTTTCAACAAATTTCGGTTCTAATTGAGAAACTAAGTAGATGAATTTTGTATCCTCGGCTGTTATTCCACAAATTGAAAACTGTGCTTCAACTTGAAAGAACCATATTTCTGCCCAAAACGGAGGTATTTTGACACTTACCCGCGCAACTTCATCTTTTTCGCCGATCCATTAGTTTCAGTCATTTGGTAAATAATTCATGGTTTACAAATAATTCATTGGTTACCAAGTATGTGGCGACTTTGTAAAGGTTGCGTAGTGTTATTAAAATCCAGACGGCAAAAAAAAAGACGATAATCAATTTTTACATTTACAACACCTTTATTCCATTTCTAACGCCAACTACGTTCTGTTTTCATTCTAGTGGAAAATTCCCTTCTTAACAGTGAAAGTAGAAGTTATTAAATCCCAGTTTTTCAAGTTTATTATCCAAAGAGGCAATTCGTTGTCGTAACTCAGTTATGGCATCTGTTCCTGATGAAACATTATTGCTTATGCAGTAAAGCTCTTGTTTTGGTTGCATTTCAATAATACGATCCGCCATTAATGAGTTTCTCAATTCCTTCATCACTAACTAGTAAAATATTCCGTACAGAATCGGGCTTTTTTTTTGTAGAAATAACGTTTTTAGCACCTTGTCAGTAATTCCATCTGTAGCCAGGTTTCTCATTTTTGGTAAAAGTTGACTGGGTTTAAGATCTCCCAAATCAAGTCCTGTAAGTAGTCTCTGAAGACGCTTATTTTCGCTTTCTTTAAAAGTATTCAGCAAACGTTCTTTTGCAGCGGTATATTTTATTCTATTATCATCACTTATAATGTCCCACAAACTTTCAACAAATTTCGGTTCTAATTGAGAAACTAAGTAGATGAATTTTGTATCCTCGGCTGTTATTCCACAAATTGAAAACTGTGCTTCAACTTGAAAGAACCATATTTCTCTGCCCAAAACGGAGGTATTTTGACACTTACCCGCGCAACTTCATCTTTTTTTCGCCGATCCATTAGTTTCAGTCATTTTGGTAAATAATTCATGGTTTACAAATAATTCATTGGTTACCAAGTATGTGGCGACTTTGTAAAGGTTGCGTAGTGTTATTAAAAATCCAGACGGCAAAAAAAAAAAGACGATAATCAATTTTTACATTTACAACACCTTTATTCCATTTCTAACGCCAACTACGTTCTGTTTTCATTCTAGTGGGAAAATTCCCTTCTTAACAGTGAAAGTAGAAGTTATTAAATCCCAGTTTTTCAAGTTTATTATCCAAAGAGGCAATTCGTTGTCGTAACTCAGTTATGGCATCTGTTCCTGATGAAACATTATTGCTTATGCAGTAAAGCTCTTGTTTTGGTTGCATTTCAATAATACGATCCGCCATTAATGAGAGTTTCTCAATTCCTTCATCACTAACTAGTAAAATATTCCGTACAGAATCGGGCTTTTTTGTAGAAATAACGTTTTTAGCACCTTGTCAGTAATTCCATCTGTAGCCAGGTTTCTCATTTTTGGTAAAAGTTGACTGGGTTTAAGATCTCCCAAATCAAGTCCTGTAAGTAGTCTCTGAAGACGCTTATTTTCGCTTTCTTTAAAAGTATTCAGCAAACGTTCTTTTGCAGCGGTATATTTTGTTCTATTATCATCACTTATAATGTCCCACAAACTTTCAACAAATTTCGGTTCTAATTGAGAAACTAAGTAGATGAATTTTGTATCCTCGGCTGTTATTCCACAAATTGAAAACTGTGCTTCAACTTGAAAAGAACCATATTTCTCTGCCCAAAACGGAGGTATTTTGACACTTACCCGCGCAACTTCATCTTTTTCGCCGATCCATTAGTTTCAGTCATTTTGGTAAATAATTCATGGTTTACAAATAATTCATTGGTTACCAAGTATGTGGCGACTTTGTAAAGGTTGCGTAGTGTTATTAAAAATCCAGACGGCAAAAAAAAAAAAAAAGACGATCATAAATTTTTACATTTACAACACCTTTATTCCATTTCTAACGCCAACTACGTTCTGTTTTCATTCTAGCGGAAAATTCCCTTCTTAACAGTGAAAGTAGAAGTTATTAAATCTCAGTTTTTCAAGTTTATTATCCAAAGAGGCAATTCGTTGTCGTCTTTATGGCATCTGATCCTGATGAAAACATTATTTTTTCATAATTATGCAGTAAAGCTCTTGTTTTGGTTGCATTTCAATAATACGATCCGCCATTAATGAGCAGTTTCTCAATTCCTTCATCACTAACTAGTAAAATATTCCGTACAGAATCGGGCTTTTTTTAGAAATAACGTTTTAGACCTTATCAGTAATTCCATCTGTAGCCAGGTTTCTCATTTTGGTAAAAGTTGACTGGGTTTAAGATCTCCCAAATCAAGTCCTGTAAGTAGTCTCTGAAGACGCTTATTTTCGCTTTCTTTAAAAGTATTCAGCAAATTCTTTTGCAGCGGTATATTTTGTTCTATTATCATCACTTAATGTCCCACAAACTTTCAACAAATTTCGGTTCTAATTGAGAAAAATGAAGTAGATGAATTTTGTATCCTCGGCTGTTATTCCACAAATTGAAAACTTTGCTTCAACTTGAAAGAACCATATTTCTCTGCCCAAAACGGAGGTATTTTGACACTTACCCGCGCAACTTCATCTTTTTCGCCGATCCATTAGTTTCAGTCATTTTGGTAAATAATTCATGGTTTACAAATAATTCATTGGTTACCAAGTATGTGGCGACTTTTCAAGGTTGCGTAGTGTTATTAAAATCAGACGGCAAAAAAAAAACGATCATAAATTTTACATTTACAACACCTTTATTCCATTTCTAACGCCAACTACGTTCTGTTTTCATTCTAGCGGAAAATTCCCTTCTTAACAGTGAAAATAAAAGTTATTAAATTTTTACTTCATTTTCCAGCAAATAGCTGTCACTTTTATAATTTTCATGTATTTTAGATGTATGATATTGGTATAGTTTGCATATACACTCATGTCCATAAATTAAGGATAATTCAGAATCACACAAGATTGAACTCTAAAATAAAAATTTCACCTGTTTGAACTTATCACACACATCTTGAAGGAATATGCAAATTAGAAGAAACCACCAGATTGCCCATGATAGTATTTCACAATGACGAATGCTGTAAAGGGGGGGATAATTATGAATGGTGGCAAAATACCGATGACAAATTGTTCAATTTAAAAGCCTTTCAGTGCAATAAAATAGTTTTTTACAAAGGAAGAATTCTGGATGATTTTTTTTTGTGGTTAGAATTATCGGATTCTGGAATGTGGATACCCAGCTGGAAGTATCCGAGGAACTTAGAATCGCCCAAAGTGTCATCTCCAGGCTTTGGCAACGATTCAAGATGATGGTAATTTTTTATTATGTTACAGCTTAAAGGTCGCCCCGAGTGTATTTGCCGAATGAGGGCCGGTTTTAGCAGTTACTGCCAAAATAAAAGACGGAGTTACATCATCAGACCTGTCTCGTCAAAATTTTACCGGTTACGAATTTCAAAAGCAGACCGTGTTCCATAAGCTTTGGGCACATTGGTCTATATGCTCGTAAGCCTGTCAGATGTGTTCCATTACCGCAACTCACTGTCGCCTGCGATTAACCTGGAGTAGAGAGCATGCATTGTGGACACCTAAAAGCAATTGGTCTTGTGTGATGTTTTCCGACGAGTCCAGGTTTGGTTTGCAATCTGATTAAAACCAAACTTTCATATGGAGACCGCCAGGTACCCGTTACCACCAAGAGAACACCATTGAACGACACCGTTACGGTGGTGCAGGATGGATCGTTTGGGGAGGAATTATTCTTGGTTCCAGAACTGACCTGCATGTTATAGATAGTGTAACGATGACAGGCCACATCTATTGGCATGTCATTCTGGAACAACATGTACGTTTGTTTCGTTGCGCCATGTGTGCTGAATTTCTGTTTATGGATGACAACGCCCGTCCTCACCACAAACATTGTGACGAATGCCTTCAATTGGAGGATATCATCCGTATGGATTAGCCACCATACTCACCGGACTTGAATCAATAGAGCATGTGTGGGATATGCTTCTGACGAATGTGTAGCCCGTCTGCCCCCCTCCCAAAAAACAACTTCGAGGGTATTGCTTGATGAGTGGTGTAATATTCCCCAAGATCAGATTGATAATTTGATACTCAGCATGCCTAGGCGTTGTTAGGCCTGTATTGCATGCGTCCGGGAGACATACTCATTAACCATTATACTAACCATGTTATACTTTTTTTTAAATAGGTTCTTTTTTGAAATTTGCTCCAGGGTGTAAAAATCTACTTTTTATTAATTATGTCAAACATATAGCATCTTTTTTGCTCTTTACCTTTTGTTTAATAAATAGACTTTACAAATAAGTCAAATTTGTTTTGCTTCTGTCTCTTTCTTTGCCTGAACTTCATTATCCTTAATTTATGGACATGAGTGTATTTCAAAATTTGATATTGGTATAATTTGCATGTATTTCAGAATTTGATATTGGTATAATTTGCATATATTTCAGAATACGATATTGGTATAATTTGATGTATTTCAGAATATATTCTGAAATATTCTGATGGATATAAATTGTATAATTTGCATGTATTTCAGAATATGATATTGGTATAATTTGCATGTATTTCAGAATATGATATTGGTATAATTTGCATGTATTTCAAAATATGATATTGGTATAATTTGCATATATTTCCGAATATGATATTGGCATAATGTGTTGTATTTCAGAATATGATATTGGTATAATTTGCATGTATTTCAGAATATGATATTGATATTTTTTGTATGTATTTCAGAATATGATATTATTGAATTTATTGTTATCTCGTAGTATTTTCGAACATCTTTCTATTTTATTATTTGTCATATTCTAGAATTATTTTGATTTTTGTCTGTGTTAAGTCACTGAGGCCAGTGACCTGCAGGATGGCCGATTCTGTAGGACTTGTTTGTGTGGTAATCAACAGGCGGCGACAGTTCGCGGTTGCTTGTCTTTGACAGAGCCTGTTTACAATGTGGGGAGTATTCAACTTTGAACTCTGACCCCACAAGAAGAGGACAGAACCCCGTATATGAAAAAAAGAAGAGAGAACGCTGGCAGGAGCGATTGGGGGGCTGCGTCAAGCAGCGAGAGAATATGTTTAACCCCTTAATTAATGTAAATATCATTGTAAAATATAATATTAAATGGCTTTATTTAAAGTAACGTCCCATTACTGCGTTTTTGTCTGTCAAATACCCTAGACACCACTGCAAAAGTTCAGCTTTTGTTAGACTGGTAGAGAAGTGTAACAAAACTGTAGGTTCGGCCGGATGAATCTATTGGAGCCGGTGTAAATCTACATGTATTCTTTTTAAATACTCTTAATATAACACTTGTTAGTTTAATACAGTCAAATGCTATGTAACAATACTTCATTTTGAAATATGAACATGGAATCTTTTTATCTAATTCATCAAAAACTTTACCATGTATGAAGTCTGCAGAACTACTTTAATACTTTAATGTCAAAGTTATTCTCTAAAAGGACAAGCATCACATGCTGCAATATTTTCAAGATTGATCCTAAACTATTTATGCAAAAATTGAAATTTCCTTATGGAAAACATTGTTTAATATTTTGTTTTGAATTTATTCAACAAAGAATAACAATTTTGTTAACTTATTCATAATTATAAAATAGATTCAAATTCTAAATTACAGTCAATATATCACCATGTGGCTAAATGCTAATGTAAACTTAGTACATAACTTTAATTTAATAAAATAATTAATACACAATGGAAACAAGTTTATTGTGAAAACTTCAAACATGTTAATGAATATTACAACACAAAAATCCAAGATACAATCATAAACAAAACATTCACAAACTTGAATGCAGTGATTTACATAGCTTTAAGATAAACACGCACACACTTAATATTCAATGCATGGATGGATGAATCAATAAATGACTGAATGAATGCAATAACACAGTACAGTACAATACAATGATATATATTTGATGGCTACTACAGCAAATCTTCAATTATAATGGACTAGAAGCTTAATGATGCCTGCTAAATTGTTTTTTTTTTTTTTTTTTTTTTTTTCTATATGCAAAATTTTCTGAATCTATGTGTAAATGAACTAGACATTAATAAATCCTACCTTTTAAACAAAACTGCAATATAAAATCTGAATGAAAGTCTGCTACTTTCCATTTAATTTTTTTTTACCAATACCTTTAAACAGACGAGAGAGAAGAGATGGAGAAAATGTATTATATGAGTAGCATGAAATTTCCAGAAATGTTTTGAAGTTATGGAACACAACCACCTTTGGATACCAACACTTCTGAATCTGATGTGAACAGATGGCATTGCATACATGATAACTTACAACAAATTGAAACATTCTTATTGAATAAAAATATCATTTTGAAACCCACAAAATATTTATTCTCTCTTTTTGGCATAAAATCAGATAAATGTCTACATACAACCTTAATAGTTCACTATCTCATTGACAGCTATGCTATAGCTGTATTGTACTAAACCTAAATCTGATTACAATGCTTTAAGAATGTAATAAATCCTACATTTAGAACTTCATTTCCTGAAGGGGTGTGCGAGCATGCAAAACTGGGTCTATTAAATCACAAAATTCAAGGATTTACAATACATGTATTACAAACATCCATTAAAATTATATGAATTACAACAAATAGGATACAGACTTAGATAACTATAACGACGTAACAATGGAATGATGATTTTTTTTAGAAATCAATTATTAAAAAGATGAAAAGGTTAAGTAATAAAAGTAATGTCCATCAAAATTTGACTGATTTATTTTAATTTTGGCAAGCAATACAAAAATGATAATTTATTTTTAATCATAAACAAATTTACATTTGCATATTTATATTGCATCCTTAACAGGTGCGGCATATAAATTCCTCGCGTTTATTATTACTTATTATGCATAATGAAGTTAAATAGTTTCCCAACAATTACCACAATTTTTCATTTTGCTTAAAATTACGAAAGGAAAAAAAAATTAAAATTAAAAAAAATTATGACAATTTAAAATAAAAAAACAATGGAAAATATGTTGTTGGCACACTTTTTAAGCAGTTAAAATTTATAGGAAAAAAATTAAGTTTAATTACAAAATAACTTTTTTGGCTCTGTACAAAATTGTGTATTGTTATAAAATATTTTATATTAGGCAGATAGTTTCCTGTATTACACACAGGTAAACTAGAATTAAGATTCAAGCAAAATTGAAAAAAAAGTTCATTAATTAATGCAAATAATAGTTACATAATTTACTACAAAATTAAATCCAAGAGCTTTATCTTTAGTGAACTCCTTCATTCTCTTGCAGACACCGTCTTTCTTTTTACTATTCAATAGAAAATAATTCTTTTTAAATTTTTATCTTACTAAGTTATGCATAAAACGATTTAAAACATGGCATCATTAATTATCAAAGAAGAGTCAATAAAAGTTTACAATACAATAGTTAATTACAACAGTAATTTTTCTTTTTGTTTGCTGCTAAAAATTATATTGAATATTTCAAATATGTTAAACAACATACAGAAAGGAAATTAAAAAAAAAAAAATTTTACTTACAGCAGTTTAATGTTATAAAAATAAAATTTTGATTTAACACTAATTACCAGATTTACTCATAAATAAACTGGAGGAGTTATAATGAATAATTTGTATCAATACTATAAAGTTAAAGCAATATGAAGGAGTAGAAAATTTAATTAACATTGTTTTATTTTTTGATGACTAAAAAGATCTATATAGGGTATATGATGTATATATAAGTTTTTTTAATGATTATTATTATTACTACTATTAAACAATGTTTAAAAAAATTCAACAGTACCAATAATAAATGGCGATTCGAAAGCAATGTCCAAAATTATGTTAAAGTTTTTCTGATATATTCAGGTGAAGCAACCACATAATCATCTTCAGAAAAATATTCATTTGAGGCCATAAATCTGAAATTAATTAGTTGTATTAATATAAAATACTTCACATTAAAATTTTTTAACTTAATTTAGCAAACATAATCTGTAAAGATGCATAAAGAAAGGAAATCATTGGAATTCGAAGTTTTGGAATACTAACTTATGTCCTTCAGCTATCCAAGAGGATTTGTCTCAACAGCATTGTAATCTCCAACATCAATGGCAGTTTTTCCAGAGAGGGGCATAACTACATGCCACATTTATACTACATAATGTTGACAACCCTGGATTCTGGTGGTGCAGCTACATGACTATAAATTTCTAAATTTCTTCTAATCTAATTTTTTTTTTTTTTTTTACTTTGGAAAGATTGATCTCCATAAAGACCTTGATGAAATTATTATGAAATCCTTATCTAACTAAAGAAGATTTATTTATTTTTTTTTCAAAAATTTAAAAAGCAAGAAAAGGAGGGTATTGAACTATTATTAACAAAATATCATTTCATTTCTGAAGTTGTATTGTTACTATTAAAATTCCAACTCGATCAACAATGCAACATTTCCAAAGATTAAATTCCTACAAATATTATAACAATTTTTGTATGCTATTAATGTGAAAGGGCAAAAAAAATGTTAACCAGAGAAAATAAATATCACTTAAGAAGAATAAACATTGCTCTTATTTTTAACTTGGACAGAATTTAAAATTAATTAATGTCTTTACATACTAAAAGTCTTCTATCTATTAATTTTATATGAAATTAAAAAGAAACCAAATTCAAAACGCAGCATGATTTGAGTATAAATATAAAATTTTTTTATTTTATTAATCCAAGTAACAAATAAGACCTAATAAATGCACCTTGCATAAGAATTTTCATTTAATTTATAGAACTCAAATAATTTTAAATACTACTTTCTACATCTATGACATGATAAAAAATTAATATGCAAGGGGATCATTCCACATCAAGTCAATCGTTTTGATTTAACTCGTCATCCCTAATTTTGATCAAATTTGGCACAGAAATAGTTAAATACAATTAAAAACAAATTTTACAAAATTTTTTAATTTCAATATATGCTGCTATTTTGAATATATAAATATATATAATTTCTAAAATTACATGACTGAAATAGTTTAACAAATTGTTATAGAAACTCTCTTAAATAAAATATCCTTGTTAAGTATTTTAAATGGAACTTCATGATTTATAAAACCCTTTTGTGCTATACAAGCAAAAATGCGTTTTTTTAGTAAAAAATTAAATTTAAAAAAAAAAAAATAGAAGATTTTGAATAAAAAAAATTAATTAAACTTAGTTTTTATTAATAATGTTGTGTTCATATTAAGTTTTTGTTCTGAAAAAGTTTTTCTATGAATTGTGTTAATATAGGATAAAAAAAAAAATGTATTTGCAGGGTCTTGAAATTTTAAAAAAAACTACCCAAGAGTATCTTCTACATTAAAATAAACCTTCATAATAGAACTGCAACAAAATAAAATTACACATAAATATCATGACTTCTCTTTATCAATATGCACAACAATTATTTTAAAAAACGAAAAAGAATTTATTTCAATTTAACAGAAATTCAAACTCGAGCAGACTTCACCCTTACCAGTGAATCAGTATTTTTTTTAGAAAAATTTCAAATTGGTATGTATATTAAAATAAATTTTCTTAATTTAACATACAGGCTCCCTCGTGAGAAAATTCATCAAAATCAAATATGGTGAGGTGAAATGGTGTGTGAAAGTCCTACATAAATATTGTATTTAGTTGAATGAAATAGTTTAGATTTAGATGCAAATAGTAAAAAGATTGCACTCAGTTAACTCTTCTTGTAATGAAATTCATATTCAAATACTTTTGGATACAATTCATAAATGATTAAATTTTGGGAGGCCAATTCAACAATCAATGAATATCATCGCGATTATACATAAAAATGCAGGGTGGATAAAATTGTAGTTGCTCAACATTTGGAGTGGAGTATTAGCAGAAATGGTTGAATCGTGGAAGACAACAGCTATGAATCTAGAATGTAAACATAAGACAGGAACACAGCGACCATCAGAGCTGCTATCACAGCTCGCAACTCCATTGCACACAAGTACAGTTGCTTCCATAAACGAGACCTGTTTTCAATTGAGACCCAATGACCACAAAGACCGAAGTGGCGAAATCATGGATAGCAGTAGGAAACCAATCTAATTGTTGATAGCCATATAGCCTAAGAAATAGGAATTGTGGTTCAGAATACCATTTCATATGATAAATTAGATCCCTTTGGTTGTCATCCATAGCCCCCCTTTACTGCATGGCAAATGTGTAGTGAACATTATTTGACTTTCTTTTCACAGCAGAACTGATTTTCATTCACAAATTGTAAACAGTTTCACTGATTGTCTCTAAGCGTGTGAACAAGTAGATTGACAAATCGCTCTTCAATACAGTGCAATTGAGGCTTAATTAGCAGGTTCTTTAGACCAACCAAGACATCTCCAATATGGCAAATCTATGAATCAACCAAGGTGGATAACACCTTGCATATAGATCACCTTATTGATTGGTTTGCTAATTATATTTCTTGAGTATTCTGAAACTATTATTTTTCTTATATATGCACACACACACACACACCACTTACAGGTTTTCAGTTTCTGATAATCCTCTTAATGCATTATTTTTGTTTTATTACCTTAAGATAATACAACAAAAAAAAAAAAAAAAAAATTAAATTTATAAATTACCGAAGCATGTCTTCTACTGGTTCCACAAATTTTTTTATATGGGCTTTATCTTGGTTTCCCAGTCCAGCACTAACTAACATCTCTCCAATGTGACCTAAAAGTGATTAATTCTTGATTATACAAAACTGTTAACTTTTAATAAAAATATTTAAGATTAAATATGAATTTAATACCTTATTAAAACTGAAATATATATATTCAGGTCCAAATTTATTTTTACATAACCAAAAATAATACTATTCAATGAAATATCCAATCAATGTGATCCATGGTTGCAGAGAATGTGTGAAAAACAAATCTGACTGGCATTATCAATTCAAAAGTAATCAAACGATTTCCGATATGCAAATCGAGGCTTAAGTCATCCGACGTTGAATCAAGCACTTTGTACAAAGTGAATTTCTGCAACATAGCGTTTGATTTCAGCATGCAAGGACTTAAATAGATTTGTTATGGGCTCGAAGTATATGTAAAGTGGCGACTCGTAGGCCGTTTAGAAGAAAGGCAGCCAATCACAGAAGCAGCCATATCTGAATATTTCAGTCTCTACATTATGGAAACAATTTCAAAACGATGGAAACGTTCCAAGAAAGCCTGGACAAGGTCGTAAACGAATGACAACTGCTTCTGATCGATGAAGTCTTAGAGCCTTATGCAAGATTTTTCAGAGGTGCATATTGACCAGACTTCTTATTTATGGACGATAATGCTCACCAACATCGAGCATACCCTCATTGACGAATTCCTTGCAAGTAAAGATATTCAGTGAATACCGTGGGCAGGAAAGTTTCCTGATCTCAACACGATAGAGAACTTATGGAACTACCTTGGAAGAGCACTTGCATGCAGACATCCTCCTCCTAGAGATGTAAATGCTCTGAAGATGGCCCTACTGGAAGAGTGGAGTTTAATTCAAATTGTAGTTAACAACATTATTGCTAGCATGAAAACTTATTGTGATATGTGTGTACAAGTCGAGGGAGATCATATTCCATATTAAATTAATAAGACTGCATTTTTTTTTTCCTTAAATTATTTTTTTCCTGAATTTTTCTCACATCTTATTACCATTTTTATTCTTACATGCTACAATTATACAAGAACATTGCATGTAACAATAAAAATGGTAATAAGATGTGACAAAGAAAGTTCAGAAAATTTTTTCCTTAGTATACATGTGTGTCATAATACTTCGCATCATTCCAGACAAATTCACTCACAGTTTCTGAGAAATCGTATATTTATGCATGTAAAGATAATTTTGGACATAAGTGTAAAATCAAATTAAAATTGGCCAATGTAATAAAAAAAGATCTTAAAATAAATGTAAATTTGCATTATTATTATCTTGACTCAGGGCATCATTCAATTGTTAATATATTTTTATAATATGTATGAATTTGAAATAAAATGCTGTAATTTCAATAACAGTGAACATTAACAAAATGTGTTTTTTTTTTTTTTTTGTTTTTTTTTTTGCTTCTAAAACTCATAAAATCTGAATTGCCGTTTTATTTTTTCAATTTATATGTGTGATTAACATTAAAGTTAATAAACTGCAACATTTAATTTACAAGCAAACTCAAATTTTACATATTTTTGTTTAATTCCTTAACTTTTTGAAATTGACAACAACTGTAAACTATGTAAATATTTCAGGAGAAAATATTAAGGTTAAATATGAAATTGAATCAATTTATTTGACTGATTGACCAATTTATTTGTTTTATCAGTCAGTGCTATTTCTAATAAAAATAATTAACAAATGAACACTAAGCAGCACTTGTAAAATTATTATTTAACCAGGGAGAAGTCCTGTGAAACAATGAGTCATTCTAAATTTACTAAAAAGTATTTCAGAAAATTTCCTCCATAGAAATCATTGTACTTCACAGTATCCTCTTATCTGATAACAATCTTCAAACGTCATTCATTACTACGTTTTTTATCTTTTGGGTTAAATAGCATTCCATTCTTAGCAGATAAGGCAGGGATGCACAGACACCTGTAGGTTGCATGGTATTTACAGTAACTTGGTTGCAAGTCACACACAAAATTAAAATTATCTAACAAACATTGGTATACTTCTTTTATTTATATATAATAAAAATAAATATAATTAATAAATGAAATAATTTTATACATGACACTGCATTAACTTTAAAAAAATGTTTTAGTAAACTGTACTTTTTGTAGTAAAAAGCACTTCGGTGATAAGTAAATGGATTTTATTTCGTTTTTTAACATGTTTATTCTGTTAAAAAACGCTTATTTATAAATATGTGTTAATCCAAATAGGCTTGCACAATTTAATGCATTAAGCAGTCACAATGTTCTACTTTGTTTGGTGCAATTTTAGAATAGAACCAGTTTTTGGCGATAAATATCATGCAAATTTTAAAAATACATAAGATCCTGCATTCAGAATAGCACACTACTAACAAAGGATTTAATCTTCTAAACTACAACAAAAAAATCGAATCAAATATTTTTCATATAGTTTCTTCTTTTTAATCATTAAAATCTGAAATCCTTTTTCAGAAAAAAAAAAATTATAATTATATTTTTTTTTAAAGTTAAGTAAAATGGATACATGATCAGATAAGCTATGGTCTGTACATCCCTGGTACTGAGTAACATTACCCCATGCAATTTTCTTTTAATATTTCACAGTTGAATCTTTTTATTTATTTCTTGAGAGCACTTTATTACATTTTACCAGGGATATTTTATTAGTAAAATTAAAATGTAAATTAACCGAGTATAAAAAGTGTTGGGACACATTATAGAATAAAGTTAAATTACGGCAGAGGAAATTAATCAAGTTATTGAAGAAAAAAATCAAAACTTTCACAATAGCCACAATTGTGAAAGCGAATTTAAATCATTCAGTGAATTACAGATTAACAACTTACATAATAATCTCACCAAGTGTATAGTTCCATATAATTCACACATTTTCTTTCCTTTATGATCTTTTAGCAGCTGAAATAAATTAAAATAACTTTTTAAACATTAAAATGCAAATTTTTTTTTTTCTTTTGTGTTAATCAGTCTCTTGTATAAAACAAATTATTTACTAAGTCAGCATTTTATTGATGAAATTATTTTATAGCAAATTGTGTTCAAGGAGCTTTCTTAAATTTCAGTTAGCCTTTCAAAATTATGTGAATTCTCTCACTAACATTTATTTTAAATGAGTGTTTCTTAAAATATGGAGTACGACATATTTTCTACGTATAAAAAATTTAATTAATAAGAGATGTTTTTTAAAATAAAAATTAGTTCTTAAATTATAATTAGTTATTCTATACACAAGGTTAAGGTAGGAATTTCTAATTAAAAATGCAGAAGATGGAATATTCTAAATCTTTCATGACATATTTATTACATAATCATGTTTTAATGGCATTAAAACTTTTTATCAATTGAAAATTGTTGAGTACATTGGTACATGGTTTGGTTAGTCACTCTATGGTCATTTTTTGCATACTTTTTAGACTAATTATATCGAGACCTACAGCTTAACGTGGTTCCGAACCATTAACAAACATCCATCAGCAGGATTCAAACCTGAAGCCTGTGGTACCAAAAGCCAGAGCGCTAGCCAATTGGCCATTGGTACATATGTTAAAGAAAAACAAGGGAAAAGATACATATTGCCAGCAATTTACAGGGCACTTTGTATAAAAAGACTTATTTTTTTTCTTTCCCACTGCTGAAAATTATAACTAAGTTACAGTAAGACCCTGGTTAATGCTGTTTCAGTATTATGTGGTAATATTAGATTCCCTGAAATCGCAAGTTTTAAAACTTATTAATCAGTGATGGACATCTTGACAACTGATAGATAAAACAGATGGAGAAGATAAATAATCCATTAGAGATTTTTGAAAAAAAAAAACTGTTATATCACTGATGCTGTAAACAACATCAATCTTTCCTGGAATGATGCCGAGAAATGTTTGAAAGGAGTATGGAAGAATGCATGATCGGAGCTAAGCAAGAATGTTGGAAAAAGATAATTAATTTTTGATGTTGAAGAAATTGTCAAGTTAGCTAATGAAATAGGGTATAAATGTGCAGGACAGTATAAATGTGCAGGATATTAAATGTGCAGGATATTGTATTTCAAGTTACAACTGGTGAAAGTTTTTCTAATGACAATCTAACAGAACAAGTGCATGAAGATAATGAAATGAATTTCTGAAGATGAGGAACAAAAGGAACTTTCAATGGATTTTCTTGAGGAAAGATTAGCTGCTATAAATGAAATTATGGATCAGTATATACAAAATTATTTAAATTTTGATAAAAGTTCAAAGGCACAACATGTAGTCTTGTTATCAATACCTACTTTATGAACAAAACAGTAAAAGGCAAACAGTGTTGGAAGACATCTTCAAAAAAAAAAAAAAAGAAAGAAGGGGGAGAGGCAAATGCAAGATTATTTCTTCCTTGTCGTAAACATAGCTTCATAGTCAAATTCCATTTTCTTTTCATAAATGTGTTATGAATAAAAATAGACATATAGAAATTAATCAGTTTATTCTATAATAAACATACTAAAAAGTAATTAACAATAAATGTTGGGGGGGAGGGTAAACCCGATAAAGTTTCTTTTATTCATTTCCCATTTTTTTTAATGTGTTAATGACCTTGTTTGATGCTGTTAGATTTAGTGCAGAAGCTTATTGGAACATATCCCCATGTTAAGCAGTATTTTACTGTATATTCTGCTGTGGATTATAGGTAGTATAGCTATAGTACTAAAACCTTTTCAATAAATTTTGGTCATTCCTTAATATTTAAGCAATTCAATTCCCTGAATGTAATTTCGACACACAGGTATATTTTCTGGCAGTGAAAAATAATTTCATATAAGCAGTGCTGTAATAACTCACAAACAACTTATATCTGTACCAATTAAGTTATTTTTCCCAATGTTAATAAGTCAGTATTTTTATAAATGAAAATATTTGGGATAAATTATTTTTTTTTATCTATCAGTATTTTATCTTTACATATTTCTAAATTTGCAGAGAATTATTGATGTAATAAAATTATGGTTTACATTTAAGAGGAAGATAACTAAAAAAAAAAAACATATGGAAACCATGGTAAAAATATTAAATAATTTCAAGCAAAAATCCTTTCAATTATTAAACAAACTTTATTTAAAATTTTTTTAATTATTGGATATGAAATTTATTTTTCTAATATTTACTACAGATAAATAAAATCTTTATTAGTCAGTATAAATGAATTATTAGTTGGTTTCATAGAAGATATTTTTATAATTTGTTATAATTCATTCTGAGCTACTTTCAATCCTCTCATATACATTAGGTATAATGCCCCGTTCTGTCTTACTATCTTTCATTAAAACAAAGTTACTTTTTCTACCATTTACAGCTTAGATTATAAATTTAAATTTCTCATTTTATTGTTGATAAAATTCTTTTAAAATTAACTTTCACCATAACTTCAGATGAAAAATCCACAATTTATACACAGCAGACAATAATCTGTAGCAAAATTTCAATGTAAAAGATGTCAGCACAGTAATGTGGTAGTACCTACCAGGAAAAATTACATTTTTTCTTCTTTTTAAACATCTGCTTAAAACGTTTGAAACAAGCCAACTAAAGTAGTTTAAATTTTATGCAGAATACAACATTCAAAATTACTTGCTATCTGTTAAAAGTAATAAGTTTTTATTTGCTCACTACCCAAATAATTGCAACTTAGATAGAAAAAGAAACAAATTCTACATTTGTATTACTAAATTTCTGCATTTATTGCATTCTATTAATTACCATAAGCAAAATAAATGTTTTAGGATATTTAAAAATTCAATTAAATTTTAAATAATGAAGCAAAATAATTATGTTTCTGCTTAAAAATTTAATAAAAATCATATTTTTAATCAAAAATTTGACAATCAAATTATAAACATGCAAAATTACATGATCACATAAAATAATTTAATAGTAAACTATATAGTAAACTTTCTAAATTGTAAGAAACATGTCACAAAATCAGTACAAAAATCTTATAATGAAAATTGAGCATATTTTTAGACACTTATATTTACTTCTTACTTGACCATACTGTGGTCTTTCAAATTTATATAATAATGATTTTCCCAATGAAACATTGAACAACGCACGCATGTTTTCAGAAAAAAAAACAACAGATCTTTCCCCTGAAAAACATTTTTAAAAATTAGCACACTGCATAATTAACATAAAATCGTAATATCAAATTTCTAAATTATGCTTCACTTACTGAGCTTTGGTGAAAGTTTTAGTTGATACTTTCTCTTTAACATAACTTGCAAATATTTGATCAACAGTTATTTGAGCAGGTAACTGCACAATCTGTGAAAGAGAATAAATGAGAATTACTCAATAACTATTATAGTGATTTTGTAATTTTTAAATTGCAACCATGTTCAAGAAATATTTATTACATCGTCTTCAATTCTTTATTTCTTCATCATCACTCTATCAATCAGGGCATCTATACTTTCAGCATCAAAATGAATTCTTTACTTTGTTTACATTTTCAGGAAGTATGAAAATAAGTCCCCCCAGAATCAGAGTTTAATTTAAATTTTCACATAATTACAAGGATAATATTAATATCTCTAAGTTAATTAAAACAAAATTTAAAAATATAAAAAATCAAATAACATTTTTTTTTTTTTTTTAATTTGCAATATAATATAAACATCTTGAACAAAACATTATATTAGCTTTTACAACAAGTTTGCACTGCAAGAGCATGTGTCAATTCAACTTGTATTTGCCATAGCTGGGAAATTTGGAGAATGAAAATTCGGGAAATTTTCTGCATAGGGAACTTTAAGTTAATTAGGGATTTTATAAAATAAGCACATCTATACAAAAATGAAAAAATTATAAGAAAAAAATAAAAATTGCTTTGGGAATTACTAACACAAATAGTTTTCCTCTGAGTGAAGAAAAACTACTTAAACAGACATTTTCCGAAATAAAATTCTTGATAAATATTTAAAATTCTTTTTTGTTTGTAATTCATAGTTCTTATTTTTCTTAAATAAATATATATGAATAGTTTTACCATAAGTGTTATGCTTTGATATGAAACATGTAAATGCATCAAAATAAACATGAAAAAGAGTGGTAATGCAGTTTCTTTTTACCTGATAAAAATCCTTACAATTTGATAAAAAGAATAAAAAATATAAAAAAAAAAAAGGCTATACTAATCTTTTTAAAACCCTGTCATATTTTAATGCTTACTTTATCATTTTGTCTACCACATAGTTAAAAAATTAGCTGCTAGTCATTTTAATGTTATAACTAGAACTCAAAAAAATACTTTCACTTCTTCTTCCAACTTGTTTCTTGCATCCGACCAATGAGTTGATATTAGGCTAAATAATCTTTTCACACTTAAAGCATCTGTATAGCTTTATTATATATACGACTTTTGATCAAATAATTTTGGAATACAAAATATTTGTAAATATCGAACACTCATTTTAACATTTTCTATAATCTTAAGAAGTACATTTATAGATTGCTTTTTTCTTTTTTTTCATTTGTAATGGATTATTTAATCATTTCCTCTTAAAACTTCCTTCGAAATTCAATTAAATTTTTGTATAGAAGTCCCCCTCCACGCACATCTATTTTTTTTTTTTTTTTTTGTTAATAATTAATGATGTAAGCTATGTATTAATTTATTTTGTAACTATTTCAATACATTTGGTAATTTTGAAAGGGTGCCTCATACGTTGGACTAAGACTATATAGATGGATTATGCATGCAAATAAAAAATATGATTTATCATAGAAAATATATTTGAGAATGTGAGACATTCATTCATATCTTTTTTTTTTATTTATTTCCTGCTACCATGGAGTTCTACACAAATTATAATAAATTTTTTTGGGGAAAATAATTTTTATTGTAGAACTTTTACTTTTAAAAGTGGAAAGCATTAAAGTTGTTTACAATGCACAGCAGTAACAAATTACACCAAATTTTAAATAATTAAAGTTAACATTACGACACTACTTGAATACGTTACTTCTTGATGTATTATAAGATCACGATCATCTAATAACCACTCTTTAACTGCATCCGGCATAGTTACTTTAACGCTTGTTAAATTCAAATTTTCATTCTAGAAATGAAATTTAAAAAGTTAAAATTCTTTTGAAAAAATATATTTTCATTTAAAATAAGTATTAACATCATTTTAAAAACTGATTAATTAATGAATTGTGACATTTTACTTATCAAGTGAGTAAATTATACACAAAAAAAAAAACAAATCAACGAAAACAATTTTTTTTGAATAATTTTAATATATTATTTAACTTTATATTATTGTAGGATAATTGTGGGTACCATCGAAATTTTCTGAAAAATCAAATTATATATATACCCCTCTCCCTTTGCAATATAAAATTTATCAACAGATTCAAGTTGAAGCCTATACCACATTGTTGAAGTAGTATGCTAAAACCGATTCTGTACTTCAATTTTTTTATTTTGCAATTAGCAACATTTTATAACTGTTCTTGTATAACTGCAACTATAACATCAAATAGTTCAAAAAAAGTTATCTTGTTTTAAAACATAAACTATGCTTTTAATTCAGTGTTCTGGTAAGTCTTCAATTCTTTAGTTAAATTAACTTTCTAAAATTATTTCATACAATTAAAGTGAAATTTATACTATTACATTTTACTTAAATATGGTACAAAATTGTCAAGTGTAAAAAAAATCACTCAAATACGACTCTCATAAAAATGTTCCTTTTATGATGGGTTAAAAGATTAAATTTATCGCAAGTCTACATTGTTAGAAAGCTGAATAATCATACTTTATAAATGGTAAAACAATTAAATCACATTATAATTTTTTTATCAGGTTCAATTAGAATTTTAATGGTGAAAGGAGAAATCTGCATGTGAGAAAATTAAAGTATTTTGAGTCATGCCAAGATTTTGATAAATATCTGAAAATCTTGAACAGTCATTCTTCTTCAAATTATCACATATCTGTTATTGTGCTTTGTAATTTCCATCATGTTCTGTATTTGGAGAAGGTACGAGCACATACAAACATTTTCAGAATCTAATAATATAAATGTGTTTATTAGTTAGCTAAGCTTTTGAAATAAGCTTAGTTCCAAAAGGTAATAATTAAGATTACCTATTATTAATACCAGAATGTGATTCTACAGTTCTTTTAAAATTTCCACAACTTTTTTGATTTTAATATTTTCATATAATTTTTTTTTTTCTACACAGTAAAATATATAAGACTGCACAAGAATTCTTTTAAATAACCTATATTAAATTTAGTACAAATATTTTAATCATCGTACAGTGAAAAATATTTATTTTTATTTATAGAATATTCCTAATGTTAATTCCATAAAAATTTTAGAATACATGCAATAGAAAACACTGACAAAAAACTTACCACCATCTTAAATAGAAAATTTATTTAAAGCCTTCACTTGCAACAGCCTCAAAAATGTGCTACAAGTACACTCAACTTAATCATAAATTAAAGCATCTATGTATATTTTTATGCATCTAGGTTTAATAAGATAATCAAGTAAAAAGAAAAAAAGTTAAAAAATAATTATTGGCTTTAAGTTCTTTAAAACTAGACTTTATGATTTACGTTGCAACACTAGAAAAGGAAATGCTAGTACAACTTTGAAATTTTGCCAATATGCATAAAGAGAATTATAATTTGAGACTAAAAATCTTCCTGCCATTAATATAATACTTGTGTTAAATAATAAAGTTAAAATTCCACTTCAAACCAAACTAATCACAAATTCATTTCTTCTGATTTAAATAGTTTTTTCCCTTAAAATTTTATTACTATTCATTTGTTAAAAACTTCAGCATCAACCCTAACACCATATACTTTAAAAATTACGATTTTTTTATAATACAAATATGCTCGATGCATTTATTTGAAGTTTTACTTTATTTACCTATATATGTGAATTATTGTAAAATATTTATATTAATTTATAAGCATAATTATTTCATTCATAACCAGATAATTAAATTAATATTAACATATAATGTATTGTAAGCTGTTTTACAAAACCAGGACATGTTCTTAACTAAAAAAAAAAAAAAAAAAAAAAATTAAAGGTTTATTTTTAACAAAAAGCTCATTTTAAACTGGTTTTAACTAAAAAGTATTGAAAAAGTAAATGCAAAAAAAAATGCAATATAATTCATGCACATGCATTGGAACAGCATATATAATATGAAAACAACTAGTTAAAAATACTCAAACAATATGATAAACCATACTTGCCTTTATAACTTTTAAGCCTTTTTTTGATTTTTGCACTTGATCTGAACTTAAAGCAGCAGCTTTAAATAAATAAAAAAGAAAAAAAATAAATAAATTTTTATTAAAATTTTTTAAAGTAAAATACCTATCATTTACATTGCTACTTCTTTGATGTCACAGAATTTATAACAGTTTTATCTTTCTTATTATTGTTATTCAGAATGACTTGCAAAGACTATTACGAGTATTAAATTATCTATTTAGTAAATATTTAAATATGGATGAAAATTTTAAGAGTAAAATTTGCATAAATCATTCAAAAAATGTGTTGAACATAATGAAAATAATCATAAATTAATATTATATAAAAACAACACATGTAAAGACAAATATTTTACCATGTATTTATATTAATGCATTATACTACTTAAGTACTATAAATTTTTATGGCAATTTTACTGTACGTGTTAAATAATTTTTATGAATGAATTCATTATACTTTAAAGTATAATGAATGAATTATTTTCAATAAATGTTTTGGATTTATTGTTTCATTTCTATTACAGACCAAATATACATTTTTTAAATCTTGTTTTTCACACAACAATTACTTTTATCACATGTGCTCATTAAATTAAATTATATTTTATAATAGAATTTTAAACTAATTTTCAAGGGAGGAATTGAGATTTGTTTATGCAAGTAAGAAAGAAAAATATGCCACTGTAAATCAAACAAATATTAATAAATATTTAAAACAATAATGCAAAAAAATTTTTTTCCTTAATGTTCTTCAAAAGGATTTTGTTAAATTGTATTAGTATTTGAAATTAAATAAATGAAAGCATTTTTCAAATATCTCATATCAGAAAGTAATTTATAGCAATGATTTAATTAAAAAAATTACTTTAAATTTATATATAAATTAACATTTATAGTAAATAGTAAAAAAAAATTTGCAAATTTAATTAAAATAGCTATAGCATATTTATGTGTGTGCAAAAGAAAATGTTAAAAAAATGTTTTACAAAAACTGAAAGAAAATTAGAATTTCAATCCCTGTTTTATAACTGAATGAAAAGCGGAAAAAAAAAAAAATTCTATAGTAATCTGACTTTAAAACTTACATCCTTTGTATAGAATATTTTAAGTACACATGATATGAAGATGATGAGAGGATTAATTTTCAAATTACGCAGCTTTTTAATTTTGTATTTTAAAACTTTGTCAATCTAAATTATGAAAAACAGGCTAATATTTTTAAAAATTTTAAGTGCACAATTAAATTAAATGCAGTAAGGGACAAAGTCCAGTAAAAAAAATTTTCCTTTTGATAAATTTACATCAAAATAATATTTTAATAATATGATATAATGGATGTATGCCTTCTGAATGCAACATCTAGAAAAAAACTTTAGCCTTAAAAAAATAGCAATTCCAGCACATACAAAAATTTAATTATACATGATTTAAAGTAGAGATGTCGAATAGGCAAAAAATTGGAATGTTCCAGCTTGAAAAAGAAAACTTAAATTATTTTAAAAAATAGATACATTATTATATGTATTTATTGAAAGTTTAATTGCATTGAAATGTTTTTAAAAATAGTGTAAATAAAGTATTTTATTTGAATTATATACCATTATATTATTAACTTAAAAAAAAAAAAAAAAAAAAAAACAAAAGAAACCAAAGATTATTATGCTTCAGCATTTTTATTTATTTGCCATGAAGGATATGTCTTAGAAAATGTATGTTATTTACTCTCATTAAATTAATATATTTTATATGCAGCTCAAAACCATTATTTTCATCAAATATGTTCTAATACAGCTAAAAGGCTGGATACTATTGATTTAAACACTTATTCCAAGTTTACATCTAAAAATAATAATAAATTCAACATTTTGTAAATATTGAAGCATATATAATCAGTCAATAAAACGGATATCTTTATTATAAACTACTGGTTCGACTAGACTAAAAATTAAAAAAAATAAATCTATTTTTATATTCTAACTACCAAAAATAACCACATTATTAGGATGAAGAGTTCATGGCATCACAAAATATTAGTTTTATTTCTACTATATTAAGAGAGATAACATGATTTCATATTATAAATATATTTATTATTTTTTTTTTTTTTAAAAACAAATATGCACTAAAGTACAAAAAAAATTCTTAAATTATACCACATCCAGGTCTTTTTTCAGCCCTCAATGCAGATGTTTTTCCTGAAGAAGTTGATGGTTCAGATGTTGCTTTATCCACTTCCTTTTTAGCTACAGCCACTAAAGTGAAAAATATAAAAACTTGTTTTAATGCTCATTAAAAAAAGCTACACAAACTTATTCATCACTTCAACTAAATGCAGATTTAGTATTTTATTTTTTTTTTTTTAAAATGCTTCCATTCTAAAATAGAAACATACATAAATATTGAACTCTTTTTTTTTTTAAATCTTACAAGTTCCAAGTTTCTTTGCAAGTTGCTGAACAGGTATTGTATCAGAAGTAGATGGCCCAGCAACATCTTTTTCTGCATCTTTCTTAAAATTCAATCTAACTGTCTTTGACTTTTTTTTTCGCCCTAAAACATTCAATAACAATCAAATTTTTAAGCTATATATAACTATGAAAATTTTATTTTAAACTTAACTTAAAAGTTCAATAATAAAAAAAATATGGAATTAGTCAAACAAGGCATTACAAACAAAAAATTTAATTCTCCGACTCCTATTATTTACTTAAAAACAAAATAAAAATTACATAAGGTGAAGTGGGGTACTTCTAGCAAATAAATGTAAACCTTAATTGGTTACATCCTTTAGAATAATATTTTCTTTAAATTTTCGCAAATATTAACGCATTTCTATGTTAATTCTCTATTATAGTTGCTAACCACTATGAAAATAAAAATTTTGTATTATCTACAGACTATGAAAAAAATATATTTCTACATTTTTTTTAAAGCCGACTCTCTCTACAAGGCCAAATTTTTAAGGGAAGGCAAAATATACATAGAAGCATTTTTTGTATAGGAATGTGGGGCCAGAAATAAAAGTGTAAGTGGACAACTTGAGAATTAAAAAAAAAAAAAAAAAAAAAAAAAGCCTTTATTAGAAAGTAAAATATAACCAGTAAGTGGTAAAAGATGCCACCATCAAGATCATTAAAGTTAATGTAGCAATAAGTATGGCCCAATAAGGAAATCACTTAAAATATCCATCCATTCATTAACAGGTTTGGTTTGTTTTGTGATCTACGGTCATCTTCTGAGCACGAGGGCTAAACAGACCGGGACCTACAGTTTAAAGTGGATTCCAAACCACTACGAACATCCATGGCACCGCCGGGACTCGAACCCGAAGCCTCTGGTACCGAGCGCCAGCCACTCGACCATTCAGGCCCCCATATACATTAACAGAGAATAGTCCCTGGAAAGCATGTGGATGTGTAGCATGAGGATTAAACGTGGCACAGATATGGGAATTGTACAAATTTTCGCCATCATACAAAAAAAATGTGTCCTTGTCTGTAAAAAAAAAGTGCATTTGCAGAGAAGCTCGGAGTCAATGCACTCTGTTGCAAAATCCATCAACGAATATATGCGTCCAAGATAACTAGTTTCATTTTGTTTGGATACTCTGTAAATTGGATGGAAAGTCTTTCTGTGCAAAACTCCTATGCTGTGTTATTGCGTCTTTTTACCAGTGATTGGACTATGTCCTCTCAAAATGCATTCGTCCATTTATTAAATGCGAGCATGTCTTGAGCAACCTGTATCCCGACATGAAATGAACCTTTCTCATCAGCTGGTGTTGTAAATGTGGAAACACTTTGATGCAACATGAAGTTTTGTGAATATGCAAGCCTTACATTCTTATTTCATTATGCTGTGAATAAAAAATTATCCATTTAAAATATGATTATTTTTTCCCTACAACTTAAATTCTCTAAATTCGTTCTATTTTTAAAAAAATTTCTGAATTTACTTAAAAAATTACAACATTATTTGATAACTCTATAAATACCAGCTATAGTTGTGAATGTGAATCTTTACAACTTGTGGTTGTTTAAATTGAATGTAGTGAATTTTTATTTCATTGATGTTCATAGTGACTCCGTTTTTACATTTCTATCTAAAATATAAGTAAATAGCTTATAACTAGTTTAATACATAATAGGTATATATACTGTTAGCTAATATCTCTTATCAACATTCTAATATGCAATGAAAATGAGAAAAAAAAATTTAATAAATCTGTTTTACAAAGGCATTAAATTTGTATATCCTTTTAAATAACTTTGACTAACAATATTTCAAAATAAAACAATTTTTCTACCTACTTTTGAGCTTCTGCTAGTTCTTTTTGCTTTTGAACATTAGTTTCATTAAATTTTAACACTCTGATTTCAGGTACCCATTCATCCCAACTATAAAAAAGAAAGAAAAATTCTTAAAAAGTGATAAAATTTTAGTGATGAAATTTGAACATAAAATAATCCTAATATAAAAATTTAGTTTAGACATTTTTCCTCCTATTCAAACAAGATATTGTAAAACTCAATAAAATGAACATTTGTTGATTATATTAAAACAGTAGTTTTACTCCAAATATTAAAAAAAAAAAGGTTTATCAGCATTTTTTATAAACCATTGCTTTACATAATAACAGACTTGCATGAACATAATATTCTAGAAAATTTATCATAGTTCTTATTGTCAAAATTAGTACATGTTTCAACACTTAAGTTTCTCTTTCAAAAATAATTGTAAATAATTCATTACTTCAAAAGACAAAAACAACTTAAGTAGCCAAGGGAAAAAAATACAAATTGCAGTTCAGATGCAGCTGAACATGTTATATAAATGCTTTGAAATACGCAAAGATCCCATTTGTGGATAGTATGAAACGACGAAAAGTAACTAGTAAACGTAGCAATAGTTATGTCATTCTGTTGGAGTGCAAAACCTGTTAACAAAGCTGTTTATCATCACAGATAAAATGTGTCACAAGCAGAAATGGCGAGCTACTGCCAAAAGAGGTAGTTTCCAGCAGACAATAATTCACGAGGAATTATGTTAACAGCAAATTGGCCCGATCTGTCATATAGCAGTGGGCAGACACTAGCATGCAGCCAGTGCCAATTGATGATGGTTGAAAAAGAATGCACCATGTTCAAGCGATGCTGACATAATCATATTATTACATGTAGACCAATGCATCCACTGGAAAAAGTTACAGGCCCTGCAGTCCACTTCCATTGATATGTTACTGCATATTTCTAGATATACCATATAGACTAGGACCACTATAAGAAATTAGTTTTCAGTGGTTTACACTCATGAAGCTGATTGAAACTGCCATTGACATAACAAAAGGAATGCCTCCATTTACAATAGTATTGCACTAGAGCTACATGAATGGAATGGATGATACTCTCCAATAATTCACAAACCAGTTTCAATACGAGAATTTGGCAGTGACATGATGTCGGGTCCATATTGGCAGCACTATACCATATGGATAAAGTGTATGCACTTCCTTGAAGTAGTACCCAGTGCTATTTACAACCAGGACAATTCCTACCACACATGGCACGGATCAGCCAGCAATCACTGGAAGTTAACCATGAGCTTTCCTCCTCACTGATGGTAAATGGTTGAATGAAAAAAGGATTGTCTATACCTCCGATGACAAGTAGCATACTGTATTTTGAGCCTGCACTTTTATACGTTGCGAACTGCATGACAGTCCACAGTGATTCTACTGACCATCTAGTATTGTTACTCAATGCACTGCTGCACCATATTGCAATAAACATTACTTATTGTTCTAAGTTGTATCTTTCTTATTATGTCAAAAGGAAACAGGAAAGAGTATGCTTATTATGTCAAAATCAAACATCAATGCAATATACTTTATATTAAGAGTATACTTTGACGTTTGAGATGTATCAAAAATGAAAAACAAAATATTTCTAACATTTAAATCTAAAACACGATAATACTTATGCATGAAAATAAATAAAAAGATTTATTCTTTGTACATAATAATGTAAATATTTTGGTTGTATAAGATGAAACAACTATAAATTTCTTAAAACTTTTAGAGGTCAATGATATAAATTAGAAATATCAAAAATTCTTTACAAAAATTTTTTTTTCATATTTATATTGGGTATATAAATGTTTTTGCCCTTTTTTTTTTTCACACATGACGTTACTCCTGCTACTTGAAATTTTTTAAACATCTGTATTTGACATGTGTAACAGTAGGCTTTCATTTTTCGTATATGACATCCAAGTATAAACGAGTATAACTTTTACTCAATAGAAAACGCCAAATTTTATTCCAAACAAATATATTTTTTATTACATAATTTTATCGCAAAATTATTGCTGTAGAAACATGGTTTGCTTACAGAAATTTTCAGTGATCATGCTCTATTGAATATAACTTGTAAATAATGGCTTCGACGTTTAAAAACGATTTTGACATACAGGACAAAGCGAATGGAAAACCACCAATAAATTTAAAGATAAGAATTGAAAACATTACTACATGAAGATCAATCCCAAACGCAATCAGAATTAGGTGCTGCATTAAATGTTACACAACGTTTTTCACAACATTTACAGAAAATTGCAATGGTTAAAAAACAAGCAAATTGGCTACCACATGAATTAAAAGAAAGGAATCTTAAACATTGAAAAACCATTTGTGAAATGCTGCTTGAAAGAAAAAAAAAAAAGAGGGGGGTAGCAAAATATTCATTGTGTATTCTCCATTTGGTAGGATCTTTCATGAGTTGCTGAAACTGTCTGAAACTATTACTGGCATTGCCTACTGACAGCTAATGTATATGGAGTCAGCTATAAAACATGAATGACCAGACTGGGAAAATAACAAAAATTAATTTTTCATCATGACAATACCAGACCATATGTAGTTCAACCAGTTACAAACTACTAAGAAGTACAGAACTGCAAAGTGTTGTCCCCTACCTATATTCACCAGGCATTGTGCTTTCAGACTACTTTTAGTGTAGATCAATGCAGTCAGCCCTTTCAGAAACAAAGTTCACTTCTTATAAAAGTAATGAAATTTAACTGAATAATTGAATTGCCTCCAAAGACAAACTTCTACAGTGAGAGAATTCATAAATCGCCTAAAAGTTGGGCATAGGTTGTAGCTTCAGATGGATCATACTTTCAATAAATTTGTATTTTATTGTATAAACAAATGTCATTTATTTATCCAAAAAAATTTAAATAATAATAATAAATACACCAGATATACAAAAGTTGAATTATTTTTTTTTTTCTCAATGCAATCATTTTTCAAACTTAGAGCCTTTCTGTCATTTTTTTCAACAACATTAAAATCCATATAAAATTAAAATATTTTTACAAAAGTAGATAGAAATATAAAGATCTGCTATACTAAAAGAATTTACAATACAGAAATATTCACAAAAATACATTTGCTATAATCTACATTCTCCATTGGAAACATCAATAATAAGCAACTGTTCTCAGAAAGAGGCCCTTTCCTAAATTATCAATTTCCAAAAAAAAACTTTTTTTTTTTTTTTTTACCAAATGCAGAAATCGCTTTACATTTTAAAGACATAACATTGAATTTTCATTTCATATATAATTCTTCAATGCAATATGGTGATAAATTGAGTAAAATTCAATAAATTAATAAAACAAAGGATTCATTCATTTTAAATTTCAGAATAAATTAAACAATAGCAAATGAAAGTTTCATACTATGATCACTATTCAATTAAAAAAAAAAAAAATTACAGTACTGCAATTTTTGTCACACAGTAGCAATTCAAGATAGATATATAGTGCAGAATAAATGCAAGATTAAAATATAAAGAGAGCAGAGGGAAAAAAAAAAACAATTGCAATGCTGTCTAATATATAACGAAATACTGGTATGAAAAACATGCATGCACTTTTAAATAAAAAATTTAAATTTAAAAATTCCTACTTTAATTTAAATTTAAAACTATAGTGATTATATCTTCTTATTACTTTATAGTTGCAAATTGCCTAAATAAACAATCTAATTTTAGGTGAAGCTAAATAATTCCCAATTGAAATCATAAAAATAAAACTTTTTTAATCAATTTCAGTGATCAATATCCTATAAGGTGAAATATACAATAATGTTATTAATTTCTATTCAAAACTCCAATCCCCTCTCTTCCTAACATAAAATAGCAAAAAAGAGATTCAAAGCGAAATTTAATAATGTAATGAAAAACACAATACTAATACAATGTTAATCATCTAGTAAAATATCAATACTGAAATAATCATAATAAATAAAATTATACTTTTTGTTCCATCCATTATAATGAACAAAATATTCCACATATCTTTCTTTAATTTTTGATTGTAGACACTATAAAGAAAAATAACCATAACAGTTAAAAAAATTTATAAAAAGATAATTAAAAATATACAAATTACTATTAAATGTAAATTTATAAAAATTAAAGAATATTTCTTTAAAATGTATATGGAATGGGTGAAAAAAATTTTTTAACTATTCCATATACAATACTCACAATTTCAATTATTTTTCTTTAAATAAGCCAAAGAGAAAATTAAGTTTTTTTTTTATTATTTAAACTTTTTTTTTACAGTAACCTATCAACTTTTGAATATTTGAAACTCTTTATCAACATAATTTAAAAATTTTTAGGGTTATTAATGAAAGTGAAAATTTTAATATCATGCGAGAGAACTTCTTTAAAAATATAATAAACAAGATTAGCAATCAAGATAAAAAAAAGTCTTAATATTTTTTTTACAACACCAGAGAGAAAAAGCACAGCAGATAATGAATTTTGTATATTTTTTCCAGGAAAGTGCCTCAAATACAGATGAACTGCAAAAGCAGCTAAACAGTTGAGACTTTTTAAAGGAATACATATCCTCAAAATACTAAATCATCTGTTTATAAAATAACATAATATCACAAGGAACTGCCCGCTACTGATTTCAAATGAAATTCATACTACTATTAAGATATTAATTGGGCAAAGCAGTATGACACATCTCAATTTTCTGAGAAAAGTTTGCAATTTTTAAAGCTTTTATAGGGTTAAGGATCCTTAGTGTCCAGTAACCAAGTAGTATGAGAATTATCCACAATTGACACATTCAAATCAGAAAACTTTTCAGTTAATTAAAGAGATAATAAATTTTTAGATTTTTTTTTTATAATTAGGTGTAGAATATTCTATTATAACAGAACATTCAATTAGAATTATCTTTTGAATGATTTACAGAACTGTTAAATTTGCAATTATAAGTTGCAACAAATGAAAAAAAAAAAAAAGGGAGGGGAGGGGATTATGGTTATATAATATAAAAAGTTGATGAATTCATAAAAGAAGTAAATGGTTTAATGAATATGAACAAAGTCTTTCTCAATGAAAGTACTCAAAAAAATCTCGCTGCAAAAATCCTACATTCTAAGACTTTTCCCTATATGCTGCAGAATTAGCATATTGTTTCTTCTGTATTTATGACGATTGTCCCCTCCCCTCCAATTTTTTGCATTATTTTTCCTGCTTATAACAATTTTTAAACAAAAAATTGTCAGTTCTCTATTTTCATATTCATTTGCTGCATCAGATGCGCAATTTTCCCTCAAAATATATACATACATATTTGAAAATTTAACATTTAAGGGATTTGAATGTAATGTTTAAAAGAAAAACATACATTTTATATAATAGATAACAAATGTTTAGTAGAAAATATTAATTAGTTTATTTAATTGTGCAATGGATGCAAGTACTGAATACTATACCAAATCATTAACAGCCACACAATGGGTCGCTGAACAGCGAAAATCGTTTACCATATAAAAGCATTAAGAAATTTAAAACTAAATTTTACACTAAAGTGTATTTTACTGCTTTGATCACTTAACATCCTAGTTATAACTTACTAGTATAAACTTTAACAAAATTGTTGACTGACAGTTTGCAACTTCTTTTTGTCAGTCAAAACACTAGTAAAGTATTCCAACGGCAAAGAAAGAACAAAGAATTTTCACACAAAGTAAGAAAAAAATATTCTTGATGGAAGACTCAATAAAGAAAAGATTTAAAAATTCATGGTAAAAAAAAAAAAAAATCTAAAGAGCATAATGTAACAAATAAATTGAGTAGACTAGACTATGTAAATTTTGAGGAAGTTGGTCATCCCATGTAGATGGCATATTACTATAGATAACAAGAAATGTGCAATTAGAAAAGGGATTTCAAATTGTATTTTCCATCACCTAGAAATTCTGGGATTATTCAGCTGTAACTCCAAAATAGTCTAGAACTTGTGAAGAGAACTTGAGAAAGTGGAACATAAAAAAGGAGAACAGCTCTTTATTCTTCTCTCCTAAGATATTTAATGTACCTACTTCTAATTTTAGCCATGGAATCGGGCTGCCTTGGACTATCAGGGCTGACCTAAAATTTAAGGCTTCAGATTTTGAAAACAGTTGGTTTCAGTGACAAATATTTTTATTGGATATAGCTATCTTTAGTGAGCAGAGTGAAAATCTTCTATGATAAAATGGAAAAAAATATAATGCAAATGAACACAGCTCAAACACACTATTTCAGACAAATTAAGTCACGATTGGTTTTAAACAGGATTTCAAATACTGATTTTACCTTATAATAAACCAAAGAGGCAATACTACTGTTAATCTCCTTTGAATGAATTTTGAAATTCCATGTTTTTGAGAATATAAAATGTGTTATAATTTTCATTTGTAGTTTCTTTCCTCTACTTCATTTTTATTAAATTAAAATTCTTAATGCTAAGTACAATAAAAAAAAATTACATATTTTAGATTCTCTTTTGACTGCGATCTAGTTTTTATATGAATAAATATTAGACACAGAAATATAAATTTCACACAAAGATAAAATTTCAAATTTCTGCAAGGATTCTTTGTCAAATTTTATATTAAAATTAAAAAAATGAAAATAATTGAATAAAATAAAAAAATAACTACCTTTTAAGATAATAAAGAATTGCTCTTTATTGTTATAAGGTATTTCAAACAAAAAGCATCCCAAATCCAACATACAATTTTATTAAAAAAAGAAAAAATATTTCCAAAAAAGAAGATTGAAAACTAAAAATTGATTTATTTTTAAAAAGGAAAGTTTTTTTAATATGATTAAGATGAATATTAGCAGATACGAAAATTTAGCATTACCAGTATATATATAAAAAAATCATACCTTAGCTTCATACAATAAAGGACCATGAAAACAAAGAACTTTTTCACCTAAAAATATAAATATTAATAGTTAAATTATTGAGTAGTTAATAGTTAAAAATTTTTCCTTTTTTACAGACATATATTTAAATATAAAAAAAATCTTCAAATATGAAAATAAAGAAAAAAAATTGAATTTTCTTAGTACCTAAAAATATTCAAATATGTTAGTATTTAATCTCCCAGATGTTAAGTAATTGATACCACATTTAACACTCAAGTGCTTGAGAAAATTTTTAAAATCAACAAATAGAATATTCTAAAAAACAGTAAAAAATAAATTTAAAAAACAACAACATTTATATTAGATTGTTTTCTTCTTGTATATATACCTTATTTGTAGCCATGCAATATCTCTCAGTCAGTACATTTGCTATAATTAAACATGCAATTTTTTTTTTTTTTTATTATTATTATCTACATGAATAATTCTCTGATGTCAAACCAAAAAAAGATCCTGTACAATTCTGAATTGGCAACATCAACTCAATAAATATACAAACTTTGTCACCTATGCATGTAATGCAGTTGATTATTAAAAAGTAATTTAAAATGAATTTGAATACAACAGAAATATAATAATCAAATTCAAAAAGGAAGGAGTGAAAGTGTAGAAGAAAATTATGCAAGGGGAAGAATGTAAATTCAAAAAGAGCGAGAGAAAAAAAAAAAAAAAGCCTGGAAAATAATGGAGATGGAAATAATTTTAGTTTGATAATTAAAAGTTGCAAGTTCTGTAGAACACTCAATACTGGGAGAAAAATTTTAAATATTATAAAGATGATAAAACTGAACACTAGATACTTGGAAATTGTTACAAGTGTCATTATGGATCCAACTGAATCGTAAAAACTTTCATCATGAATTCCGACACTAATACTTATTTAAAATTGGGCATAATGATGAGGCACCTGCCATTCCAGCAAGCTTAAGAAAATTACATAGAAATCTTTAAGAAATGGGAAGGAAAGGGTTGTTATAAAGTCTAGTTAAAAAGGTTCTAAGCCTTCTAGTTATTTAAAGTAGGAATGTAAAGATCACAAGCAACTTGCCTCCCCCATGTCATTTTAATTTTAAAAATCATACAATTAAAAAAAAAAAACAAGCATATTCCAATGAAAGGGCAAGATATAAATGACCCAACCTTAATTTTAAATATATATACATAACTTTAATTATAACTTTTAACAACAGCACACTGGCCTGATGCAATCTTCATGTAGGTTATTTTTTTGTTTGTTTTTTTACCATCACATAAGAACTTAAATGAATGGCTTGAGATTATACTGAAAGGTCAGCCTTTAGCGATTTTTTTTCCCTGCAAATTACACATTTTATGGAATAGTAAGAACATGTTCCACGTTAAAATTGTAGACAGTCATTGCTGGATAATGCATTAAAATATACAAGCTTCTTTTGATTCAAAATATAAGGTAAACATTTTCAGTCATGGAGATTAAGGATAAAATATTTGAAGATAAGAATGGATACATCCCAAATGAAGTACAGAAAAATCATAAATTGTAAGGAAATAAGATTTTTGAAATGCATATAAATGAATGAAGAAAAAATTTATCCAACACATAACGTAGACTAGATATGCAAGAAAATACAGAAGTAAGAGATAAGAAATAAAATAATTTGAATCCAGAAGACAATAACACAGATTATGCCTCAATTGTAAAAAAAAAAAGAAAACTTTATAAACATATATATAATGCAAGTTGAGATGCATTAAAAACAGAAGGATGTCTACAAAACATGATGATTACAATATTTGATTCTACATCAAATTTTAACAATCTTCTGCAAGCTATGAAAGCTAGTAAAATATATTTATAAATGCAAAATAAAATAAAAAATTATGTAAGAAGTTATGAAAAATAGGAATAAAAAGGTAGTAGCTTAAATGTTTTACTCAGTAAGATATTATAACAGAAATGATAAAAAAACATTAAAAATCCTAAACATTAACAGTTACTAATAAGTAGCATATGATAGCCAAAAGTATTAATAAGCAAACACTAAAAGCAAAGAACATTAAAAGAAGATGATTAGCTATATTCTTTTTTATCTGATGTAAATAGATTTCGGAAGTTATAAAGAAAAAAATTTCTGAAAAAGAATGACAAATAATAAAGAAAAATTATTGGTATAGACAAGGAATAATAAATATATATTGGCAAATGCATTTTTAATAGAATTTAAAACATTTTTATGTTATTCTTGAAAAATCTATAATAATATGCTTAAGTACTTAGCAATAATATGATGCAAGGGAAATCTTTCCCATTTTGGCATGCAAAGCATTCAAAATATTATCAAATGCATTAATTATTAAATAAACACATTCAAATTTTAACAACATTCTTCATAGACAGGATGACAGCTAACAATTAGAATTTAGCATTAAATTTTAAAAAGATTAAAACAATACAAAGATTTCAGTTAACAAGAATTGTGAGAGTGTTTCAAAACAAAATATATATAAAATTAATTTATACTAAGATTATATCGATACCAAATCTAAACTAATTGATAACAACTTTCTTTAAGATGTATACAAAATATGGCAATGAATGTTACTGTTTTTTTTTTTTTTTTTAATTTTCAGAATACACAAACTCAAATAATAATCATTATTTTAATAATGTTTGAATGATAACAAATTCATTAAAACAATGAAAATTACTAAATTTACTACTAATATTTTTATGTAGTTCTCATTTGAAACATTACACAAACGTAAATTAGCAAAATTTTTTATGAAATAAATTTAAAATAATTAAAACTACTATACATTAATTCCACGAATAATAAGAGATTAAATACAAAAGATTTTATTAAATAGCAAAGCCACTATGCAAGTTATTTCGCACATACATATAACACAAAAATTGGTGGATTGAAAATTATTAAATGCATGAAAAACATTTTAAATAAATCCTCTTTAAAAACATTTTCAAAAACAAAACAACAGGTGGCAATTTATAACGGATATTATACTTTTTCAAATGCTCTATCTGAACTCGCTCTTAAATTGACACTAAAAATAAAATGTTTCAGTTTGCTGTTAAATTTTAAAAGTACAGCTTTAATTATTTTTCAAACACTTTTCGAGGTAGTGTTAAAATATGATCTTGCCGTGCAAGGAATTGAATAATAACACTATTCGTACAAATGAAATGTATTTTCTTGAAACCATTAAATATAAAATGAATATACATACCAATTACAAACTTCGGAGTAGGTGCCATTTTAGTGATATAAGAAAGTAATTAACTCAGAAAATTACAATACGTTTAAAATGTCTCCTTTCCAACAAGAGAAGCTGCAAGATGAATCTTCTGAAAATAAGAAACAGAATAAACGGTTTTATAATTGGTTAAAGCATATCGATTTAAGTCAGATGTTTGTGTGGATTGGTTTTCAAAGATAATAGTGATAAATTCTCATTGGACAAAATGTTTGACATATTGCACATTACTTAGCTAGTATTTCTCAAATAACTATAATTCAACAATAAGTTGCTTATATCCATCCATTTCAATAAATTAATTAATGTTGTCTATGATGTAATTTCGAGTCTTGTGTTCAATTTCATCATTATTAGGTTATTTTTAATTTGTAATACATAAAATATGATCATTTCTCAAATCATTTCGTTTTATGATTGTAAAATAAGATGCATTTGAGATTTCACGGATATGCTGTTCATAAATTTATTTTCCTTTCTACACTCATGTAAATAAATTAAGGATAATGAAGTTCAGGCAAAAAGGACAGAAGCAAAACAAATTTGACTTATTTGTAAAGTCTATTTATTAAACAAAGGTAAAGACCAAAAAGATGCTATATGTTTCACATAATTAATAAAAATTGCAATTTTTTACTCCCTGAGCAAATTTCAAAAAAGAACCTATTTACAAAAAACAGTATAACATGGTTAGTATGATGGTTAATATGGAGTATGTCTCCCGGACGATGCAATACATGCTTTACAACGCCTAGGCATGCTGAGTATCAAATTATCAATCTGATCTTGGGGAATATTACACCACTCATCAAGCAATGCCCTCCAAGAAGTTCCGGTTGACAGGTGGGAGGGGGTTGACGGGCTGCAATTCGTCGGCCAAGCATATCCCACGCATGCTCTATTGGATTCAAGTCCGGTGAGTATGCTGGCCAATCCATACGGGTGATATCCTCCAATTGAAGGCATTCGTCTACAATGTTTGCACGGTGAGGACCTGACGTTGCCATCCATAAACAGAAATTCAACACCCATGGCGCCCCGAAACAAACGTACATGTTGTTCCAGAATGACATCCCAATAGATGTGGCCTGTCATCGTTACACTCTGAACATGCAGGTCAGTTCTGGAACCAAGAATAATTCCTCCCCAAACGAGCCATCCTGCACCCCCGTAACGGTGTCGTTCATTGGTGTTCTCTTGGCGGTAACTGGTACCTGGCGCTCTCCATATGAAAGTCCGGTGAGAATCAGACTGCAAACTAAACCTGGACTCGTCGGAAAACATCACACAAGACCACTGTTGCGGTGTCCACAATGCATGCTCTCTACTCCAGGTTAATTGCAGGCGACAGTTAGTTGAGGTAAGTGGAACACATCTGACAGGCCTACGAACATATAGACCAATGTGCCCTAAGCGTCTGTACACTGTCTGCCTTGAAACTGTCGTACCGGTAGCTGAAGAGAGCTGACGAGACAGGTTGACGCGATGCTCCGTCTGTTTCTTTTGGCAGTAACTGCTAAATACCGGTCCTCATTCGGCGTTGTAACTCGCTGGGCGACCTGTGCTGTAACATCTACTCACATTACCATCATCTTGGAATCGTTGCCAAAGCCTGGAGATGACACTCTGGACGATTCCAAGTTCCTCGGATACTTCCAGCTGGTACGTCCACATTCCAGTCGTCCGATAATTCTACCACGTAAAAAAATCATCCAAAATGCTTCCTTTGTGCCATAACTATGCGGTTATTGCACTGAAAGGCTTTTAAAGCGCTTGTGGACAATTTTATTTCTTTGCCACCATTCCTTATATACCATTCTCTTACACTCGTCATTGTGACGTACCATCCGCGCCATCTGGTGGTTTCCTTGTAATTTGCATATTCTCCTTCAAGATGCGTGCGATAATTCTACAGGTGAAATTTTTATTTTAGAGTATATTTATGGACATGAGTTTATATGTGATTACTTTTAATATAAAATTTATTATTTGAAACACAAGCTCAGGTTGCATTACTCGTGACCCAGTGGCAATCCAAGCAAATCAGTAGAAAGCATGAAAGGCTGATTAACACCTGGCAATGATCCTACTTCTCCTATTAATTACAGACCAATTTCTTTACTCTCTTCTATTAGGAAACTAATTGAAAATGTCATCCTGAACTTCCTTAAAAGTGAGTCAAATCAAAAGAACCTTCTCATCCCACAGCAATTTGGATTTACCGAAAACTTTCTACAACTCATCAACTCTACAATCTCACAGAATCTGTTGCTGAAGGATTTACCTGGAAATATGAAACTGCTGCAATTTTTCTTGATGTGGCCAAGGATTTTGATAGAGTCTGGGTTAATGAATTGATTTTCAAAATCATTTCTTACAATTTCTCTCCTTATTTGATTCAAGTAATTCGTAACTATCTTTCAGACAGACACTTTGTCGTCGCAGTAGGGAATACTTATTCCTCAATTCGGGATATTCAATTCGTTCTGTGTATGAGGTCGGCCACTTGCAACTAGCATACAGATTAAGGAGTACCATTGTGTGTGCCATCCAATCTCTGTTTAACTCAATGCCCAGGCGTATAAGTGCTGTTATTACTGCCAGAGGTGGCTGTTCTGGGTACTGATTTCTCAGGATCTATGCACCCAAATTTCTTGAAAATTTAATTCCTTGTTATTTCCAGTGTAATACATTTGTTCAATAAATATCATTTGTTATCTGCATTTCTTACTGTTGTAGCAATTTTAATGGCCAGTAGTGTATTTAAGGGGAAAATGAACAATTAAATGCTATTTAGTATTCTATGTAACATTGTAATGCGGCAATTTTTGTTATCCACAAGAACAGTAGTGTACTGTGGCATGAACTTTATGCTCTTGTCATTGTTTGATTAGAACGATTTGTTAGAACTGCTAGAATCAATCTTGAAAGCAATGTTTCAAAAACTTCTATTTTCCATTCTTTTCAGATTCCAACAGGCGAATCTGTCAGTTATGATAAAACAATAGCAGTATCCACCGAAAGGAGGAAATAGATCCATAATATCAAGGTGTACATGATCACATCTCTTTGTTCCGTAAATGAGGCAATTGGAATTTTAATATGCCGGGTATTTTTGCATTTTTTGCATGGAAGGCATTGTAGAGACGAAGCGATGCAGTCTTTATTTAAAGGCGGCCAATTAAAAACGAGAGCGAATTAATTTTTTGGTAGTTCTACATCTCAGGTGAGAAATATCATGTAGAGTATTAAAATTTTGTTATCAAATTGTTTCTGGGGTATAAGGTCTCAAAATACCTGTTGAAGTCTAACAGAATAATATAATATCAGTATATGGCAAAGTTAATTTTTTTTTTATTTTCAAACTTTTTGAGTATTAGTGAATAAATCTGTCAGTTCTGAGTGATGCTCTTGAAATTTTCTTGTAAACGATAAGTTTTGAGAATGTTAATTGTTTCTGAAAGAATATCGGCAATAATATTATACGATCCTTTAATATGATGGATTTCCGTGGTGAATTGAGAAATAAAGTCTAACCGCCTGCATTGTTAAGAAGAACATTTATCGGATTGTTGATGGAAAACGTACACTAAGGATACATGGTCGGTGAAAAAAATTTCTCGCTTCGAGAGTATGTCGAAAGTGTTTTATAGAGGCACATGCCACTAATAATTGCATATCGTAAGGACTATAATTACGTTCAGTCACAGAAAATTTCCTAGAGAAGAATGTGAGGGATTACACTTCGTTCCCTACTATTTAAAATCTCTATAATAAAGCTCCTCGATAACAAAATCTAATAAGTCTACTTTTTCTTAGTGTCCTTTAAATAATTTTTAAGATGTTTTGATTTTTAATAGCTTAAACAGTTTGTTAAAAACAACAGAAAAAATTTGGACGCTCAAGAAATTGTCTCAAATCTTTTAGTATTCGGGTGTGGATAATTTATAATGGGTTTAGTTCTATGTGTCCAGAAAAGAAATTTCGTTCCATCCAGTAGTGCATTTAGCCGTGTTAATAGTAATACCACAAACATTTAATTTTTTGAAAACTGTGCGCAAATGATTTTTAAGTGTGTTTTCAGTTTTACTAAAAATTAATTTAACATCAAGATAGACGTAGCAAAAGGAAAGGTTACCAAGATTTTCGTTCGTAAGCCTTTGGAAGGTTTACACACCATTATATAATCAAAAATTTAAGTAAGAAAATTTGAAAAGTTGTTGTTTTAGGAATATGTTCCAGGTGAACTGATATAGGGAAAAAAAGCTCGTACAATGTCAACTTTGGGAAAATGGTACTTTTCAGAAAATTCATTAGAGAAATACTGAATGGGGTTGGATGACGATCTCATATACTTCATGAGTAAAGTTTCTTGTAATCTCCAACAGGGGAAATGCTGCCTGTACTTTTGATACCACATGGAATGGGAAATCCATGGAGATTTGGAAGGTCTATAAATGATTCATCATAAATTGTAATTCTTTTTTACTGCATCAAAAATTTGTTAATTTAAAAGTCACGATTTACTGTGTATAGATGGACTTGTTTGTATATAATGCACCGTGTTTTGTCGCGCAATTTTGATTTTTGACGAGACTTTAGTCAGTTCAGGAAAGCCTGCTAGAATTTTATGATCTGGAGAATCTCCGGACAGAAATTTAATAGATAAACGTAGTAGCAGATGTACCAGTAAGAACTAATTTTGTGATGCTATCAATGTAACGTTTGAGATCAACAAGAGGCCCAAACATTTTAGAAAATCTTCTAGTATGGAAACAGTCGCAACTAGGGATTTCCAATCGAAATTGCAGCATAGAACAAGGTCAATTTTTAACATTTTGAATCCCTATGTATACATTTTTGAATTGTTTGCTGCATATTATTTTTAAAAATCGGGTTTCAGATTTTTTGAGTTATTGAGGACTGAAATTTAGTCAAATTAATGCCAGTAAAGAATTTCAATGCTAGTTTTTTAATATGTTCATCTATTGGATAAATTTTGAGGTCACCGTGGATAACTAAATTTCGGACATACCAGGGAGACCCTGTGATGATTCTAAGAATTTTATTTTGTATGATTTGTGTTTTTTTTATATGTCTTGGCGGAAGATGGATGTTGAATAGGTCAGGATGAGGCGAAGTACTTATTTGAAGAGTGAGAGTTTTTCCTTGGAGTGAAAATTTTGAATGTTTTTCAATAAGGGGGAGTCATAGATGTAGTTTGCTTCAACTTTTGAGTTTAGTATATTTTATATGATTTCAGAAAGTTATTTTTTGTCAATTAAGAAGCCGAGATATTTGACTTCGTCAGCCCAGTCTATTTCTTCTTCAAAAAGTAATAATTCTTTGCGAAGTGCCCTCGCATATCCTTTGCGAAATAATGCTTTTAAATTTGCTTACATTAATAGAAATTATTCATCGAGTTAGCCATTCTTCCAGTGAGTCAGGAAAATTCTAAAGAGCTCCAGTCGCAAAACTAAAGGTGGTTTCTTGAGTTAGAGCTGCAAAGTCATCTACAAATAGACAAGAGAGATGACGAATTGAACCTGAAGAAAATCATATGTAAAAATGTTGTAGAGAGTTGGACTAAGGACGCTTCCTTGGAGGATGCCAGCCTGGATACGGCCGATTGAGGTAGAATTCACCATTTACGAAAACTTAACAATTTCCCCAGCAATAAGTTTTGTAGATTAAAATAATTAGGCAACGTGGAAAATTTAGTTGAATTAGTTTGTAGATGAGGCAGCCATGCCACATTCGATCGCAATTTTTTTTTTTGTACATCAAAGTACGCACCACCTGTTATTAAATTGCAGTTGAAACCTCCAGCAATAACGCTAATAACGCGGAGTAGTTGATAATTTGTTTAATGATTTGGCATGAATCCAAACTGCTCTACTGGAAGAATATTATTCTCGTTACAGAATTGAGAGAATCTTTAGAGAATAATTCATTCAAAGATTTTTGGAATGCAGCTAATTAGACTGCTGGGGCGATATTTTTTTTTGAGAATTTATGATTTTGATCTGGTTTTGGGGGCATGATGATATTTGCTTCTTTTCATGAATTCAGGCAATATTACCATTGTAAATATTTATTGAAATTTTAAGGATGTGTCTAATCTCGTTCAATAGGAAGTATTGAAGAGCTTTATTAGGAACACCGTCAGGAGCTGTGGATTTTCTGTTGAGATTTTTGATGATGCTCAAGACTTCGTTTGGAGTGATTATTTGAGGAGCTGAGGAAGGAGAGTTGGTGGTTAATGAATATTCAACGTGCCGTCATATAGCATCGTCATATAGCTTTAAGTTCTCTAAGAAAGAGAGTACAAGATTATTAGCAAAGACGTCCGCTTTCTCTGAAGCAGAGAAAACTCATCCGAAAGTAGCAAAGAAGTGGTGGGGTTTTATTATGTTTTTTGATGAAAACTTTGTTGAGATAGTAAAAAGAGCTGTCTGCTGGGTTAAGCATCAGAATCTGCATAGTTGTGGGCAATCTAAATTTACCGTGTTATTTATACTATAAAAATAATCCTTCAGCAGAAAAATATAGCTCTTCAGAAAATGCAGGTTTATGGTTAAAAAAATATGAACAATTTGAAAATATGTCATCGAAGCATTTCTCACGAGATTGTTGGAGTGATGTGAAATCTCCTCTTCAATCTCAAGCCGCTTCTTGAATCAGTATTCCATAATTACCATGGCTCGGTGTACCAGTTGCGTTAAGTATAAATTAAGATCGGTAATCACTTACGTCAGAGATGCAAATGGGCTCAAAATGAAAATGAACGAATTTAAAAATTTTATCTCCAAGCACAATCTAATCCTAATAGTCATTCAAAAGACTCATCTCAGACCCAGTAATTCAATTAAGTTCCAGAAATACATAATCTACAAAACAACTTCAAACCAAATTCACTTCAATACATCAAACAGCTTCGAAAGTTCCCACAACTTCGAAAATACATCAATTGTGAAAATTCATCAATAATTCCTAATGAAAGCAAAATCATAGCCTCAAACGTTTATAGACCGCCACATGAAAATTAACTGTCGACCTTGATCTTATAACTAACTCCAACTCTCAAATTATTATGATAAGTGACATATATATCAAAGTTTTGAATTTTTTGCTTTTTATCAGCCAAGTATTTGTTCATTCATATGCACATTCAAATATCACTTTGTGGGTAAAGCATCAGAATACAATGCATTGTAGAGCTTAATATATGTTGTAGCTGTACTATAGTGAACATGGGCTGTTATTGGGATCGGATTGAGTTTTCTTTAACTTCTATTGTAAGGTGAGAATTGTAAGTTGGGGAGTCAGGGGTAGGATGAGGAAGGAGGGGTAACAACATATATATTAATGCCTTGAAGTTTTGATTTTTTAAGTCAAGCAAATATTCATTTATATTTACATTTAAATATTTCTTTGTGGTAAACAACGCATTGTAAAGCATGATATATGCTGTAGCTGTACTATATTGAACATGAACTGTTGTGGACTGGAGTGATATCGGAATGAGTCGTCTTTAACTTCGATTGTCAGGCGAGATTTGTAAGTTGGCAAGTTTGGGGAAGGAGCAGAGGGTTGTTGGAAAATCATCTGAGAACAAATATTAAGATTAATGTGCATTATTCAATCAGGAAAAGTGAATGAGTTTTTTACGAAGTTGAGAAAATTTTTTTCTTTCTAGAAGCTGTATTCTTGCTATTCCTATTCTTGTATTATTCTTATTATGCAGAGAGTTTTGCTAAAAATGATCGATGACTTTCTCAAAATATATCATAGTATAAAAAAATAATGAAGTGCAACAGTATAAAATAATAGTGCAAACTAATTAATTGAATATTCGTAATTCGGATAGATGATATAGGTAATAATTGCAGAAAATGAATGTATTCCTTAATATTTCTTACTTTGATAATTTTCTAAAATTATCTATCGTATTTAATTTCATTCAATTTAAAAATCCCATTTATCAATGGGAATGAAATGTTTTTTGTTGGAAATTAAATAAAAGCTATAACACAAACCATATATGCAAGAATATTGTCCTTTTACAATTTTTCTGCATAGAAGTTTGGTATGCAAATACGGACACATGTTTGCTGAGAACAATGAATCGCTTTGACCATTGTGATCTAATACTGTGATTCCTACAGAGACTATTTTGAGGCAAGCACAAAAAATTAAGCTATTTTTCATTCTGTTTCGTATTTCTGGGGGTGTAACACAAGAAATCTAACAACCTCTGAAGTTAAAGAAGAGGTATTATTGCCAAGACATTTACATCAATCAATTCAATGGATATTTAGTACTTAAAAAATGATAATTATTTTAAACTTACAATAATAGTAATACTTAATTATCTAATAATGATTTTAAATTATTTATTATTTAAGCTCATTTAGTAATCGACAATTAGATTGTTTAATACTGATTAATTAATAACTAAAATTAATTAATTTTATAATCAGTTAATTAATTATTTAAAACTTTAATTCAAATTTTTAATAATTTAAACCAATATTTAATTTAATAATTATTTTAAACTTATAACACAACAAATATTTAAACAATGTTAATTTGTCTGGTTGATTATATTAACAATTTTTTTTTTTTTTTTACATATGTAAAAATATATCAATCTTAGTTAGTAATATGATTAAGCTTTGCATTTTCATTATTTGATTTTTTGAATCCTGTAAATAATTATAAAATTTTTTTTTAAAAAAGCCGTTTTTTGTGGTTAATTTTTTTGAAATGCTTAACATATTTTTATGAAATTCAGTACATAAACTCGATTGATGTTTTTTCTTAAAAATGTTTTAAAATTGAATACAAAGTACTTTAAAAAAGAACAAGATTTTTTATTTTTAAATGAACACATTAAATGATTTTATTTTGAAATGTTTCGATATAAACATGAAACGAATTCCCTAGTTTTCTTAGTTCAAGAATATACTTAACATGGTTTCAATACAATATGGAATGTATCAACTATGTTATAAGACAGTAAATTGTGCGCATTACTTTGTAATAATGATTAACTTACAAATATTTAATTTATATCTATGTGGGATTTGTTGGTGTCGTGATCACCAGATAGCGACACTTGCTTGTCTTTGACAGAGCTGTTTACTAAGCTAAGAGCTGTCCACTGAGGGTTCTGTACAACAAGAAGTTACTATAGATGAAAATAATTTCACTTTGATATGGCATGTGGTGCCAACCGCAGAGTTACAGTTTCAGGCGGTTATAGGAGCTGATATTTTAGGTCAGGCTTCAATGAATTTCGTAAATGATAATGTGGAATTTTGTAAATACGAAACAAAGATATGTTCAAAGCAGGCATTCAAATTAAATTTGGGCAATGAGGTTAAACTGAGTCACACTAGTGACACGCTAGTAAAAAATAAACCCACAGATGATATTTCTTCGTGTAATTCAGTTGTAACTGTAACCATTGATACATCTAGGAGAATTATGTGGAAAGACGACAAAGTGTATCCTACACATGTTAGAATGTTACCTAGAGAAGTCGTTAAACCTGAGGTCTTGAGTAGTGTTATTAAACATTTAGGATGTTCTGATCCTTATCAAGAAACCTATTTAGGAAAATCGTCTGTAGTATCTAATGGTAAAAAAAAGTGAAGATTTGGCTGAGGGTAAATTTGGTATTACTAGAGAAGATAAGGTGGAGCTACTTAGTTTAGAAGATAAGCATGAGTTTCCACAAAAGGAAGATGTAGTTCAGTTTCAAATGGGAGTAGCGAATGATGAATGCGCAGTTAACGTTAAAGCTGTCAGAGCAGAAATACACGGTATCGTTGATACAATTAAAGGTAATTTTGGATTTTTATTGTACGGAGCAGAAGAAAGGGAAAAGCTGTCATTGCCCATATCTGAGGTTAAAAATGATGTAAAAGTACAATCTGGGTATAAAGTAGAGAATAATGTTGTTCTTCGTAAACGTACTGGAAAATATGCTGCTCGTAATGTTGTGAAGATAGGTGATGGTCGAAAACACCAGCTGTATGACGGACTGCGTCGCTCGCGTGGTGTATCAGTTGGCGGAATACCTCATCTTACCCACATTCAACAACCTAAAGGATATGATAGATCGACGGGTTTTAAGTTGCGCGGATCCAAGTACAGATATCTAAATCATTCAAAGGAAAGATTTCGAGATAGGAAGGGAAATCCAAAGCGTACTAGAGGCATTCGAAGACGTTTTAAGGAAGGAGAGGATCCCCCTGATCCTTTTATGCAAAAATTTGATTAAGGATTATATTATACCTAATGTTAACTACTATTTCTACTAATATGATGTGTTTTTGTGTATTACTATTTTTCTTACATGTGGTATAAGTGTTTTTTTAACTTGATGTATTTCAGAATTTGATATTGGTATAATTTGTATGTATTTCAGAATATGATATTGGTATAGTTTGCATATATTTCAGATTATGATATTGGTATAGTTTGCATATATTTCAGAATATGAAGTTGGTATAATTTGCATATATTTCAGAATATGATATTGGCATAATTTGCATATATTTCAGAATATGATATTGGCATAATTTGATGTATTTCAGAATATGTTATTGGCATAATTTGATGTATTTCAGAATATGTTATCGGTATAATTTGCATGCATTTCAGTATATGTTATTGTTATAATTTACATATATTTCAGAATATGATATTGGTATAATTTACATATATTTCAGAATATGATATTAGTATAATTTAATGCATTTCAGAATATGATATTGGTATAATTTGCATGTATTTCAGAATATGATATTATTGGAATTTATTGTTATGTCGTAGTATTTTTGAACATCTTTTATTTTATTATTTGTCATGATATTTTATTATTTGTCATATTCTAGAATTATTTTTATTTTTGTGTGTGTTAAGTCACTGAGGTCAGTGACCTGCAGGATAGCCGATTCTGTGGGATTTGTTGGTGTCGTGATCACCAGATAGCGACATTTGCTTGTCTTTGACAGAGCTGTTTACAACGTGGGGGTGTATTGAACTTTGAACTCTGACCCCACGAGAAGGGGAGAGGGCCCCGTAGATGAGAGAAGAAACCCCGGAGATGGACACGGAAGAAACGCTAGCTGGAGAAGAACGGATGGGACGCTGCGTTAAGCAGCGAGAGAATGGACGGTGTTGTCCTTTAATTAATTGTTAATGTAAATATCATTGTAAAATATCATAGGAATAAATGGCTTCATTTAAAGTAACGTCCCGTTACTGCGTTTTGCATGTCAAATACCCTAGACACCCACTGCAAAAGGGACAGCCACTGTTAGACCAGTAGAGAAGTCTAACAAAACTGTAGGTTCGGCCGGAATGCATCTGTTGAAACCGGTGTAACTCTACATAAATTGGGGTTTCGGCAGGGATGCGTCTTTTTTGCAATCGCCCAAACTCTACATCTATAAAAGTAAACAACGTTCAAAATGCATTGCAACTGATGATACCATTTAAAAATTCTTTTTCACAATCCAGGGCAGTATCAGAAATTGTTTTGTTGCTCCCAGAGAAAAAGAAATGTCACTTCAACAGTACTACATTCTTCTGAGGGGAAAGAAAAAAAAGATCTTGTAGTTCCTTTGACTTTCCAACATAGAATAGTTTAATGATATCTCAGATGTATGATCAATGAATTATCTACAACAAGATATAAGCCTACGATTATGATATTTCTTCCCGCAAACATAGCAAAAGACCTCGCACTGTTCTAAATATCTTAAATTAATTCCTTACAACTGCCTAGATGAAAAAAAGTTCGCTTTTCTCCTAAGCTATTTTTCTCCTAATTTGACCTTTGCTCATTCTGTTTTATTATATGCAACTGATTTCATAAACATCTACATTTTTGAAATTTTTGTATTTTCATTTTATAATTTTATTAAATAAATAATTCTTTTTTTAAAAAAGGACATTTAATTATCTATTTTGCTTATTAACTCAAAGAGCATGAGACCACCGCTATGTTTCAACATTTTACAATGAAGGATCTAGTGGCCGCCACGCGGCCAAGGATCTCCGTAATAATCTACAATAAGAGATGTAAGCACAGTTTTGTTTTTGGAACACTATACCGTGCTCATTCAGTTATAATTAAAAAAAAAAAAAAAAAAAATTGCGTGAACGGATACTGAAAGTGTATTGAACGAAGGGGAAAAGGGAGGGAAGTATTATCAACTTGACTCTCAGTGTAGTACCGAGGTGATAAGTCATTGAAGTGGATATATTGTTTCATTTTTTCCTTTGAGAACCTTTCTTTTCAAACCATATATCGCATCCCGAATCCTTAAGGACAACAACCCCGGACTGTTGTGGATTTCTAACAAGCATAATGAATTTTGAAATCTATTATATTTACAGCTTAGGATCAGGATTCTTTCTAACATTTAGGATAGTAAAATTTTTATTTGTAGAAATTATTTTGCGCTTCTTTAGACGCACACTTTGTCACATAAATTGAGAATCGCTGATCTGGGTAGTTTTAGAACTGCAAATAAGTCTTAAGAATAAAAAATATTTCTTTACCGCCTTCGAGTTCGAAAGTCGCAACTTGTAAAGCAGTGAATTATCATTCAATTTTTATGGAATATTATAAATTTGTTGATTTATTATCATATATTTATATTATTATTTTATTTTTGATTGAAATATAATAAATTTTTAATCTTTTTTAAATGTCTGAATTCCAAACTGAATAGGAGAAATAAAGAATAAATTTTTACAATAGAACAATAACAAGGATATCACAAATACGTGGATTTTTTTAAATCATTCGAAAATATTATCATTAATAATTAGACCTTTTGTTAGACTGTGGAAAATGGCCACCGCACAGTATATAAATATTAATAAGTAGAACAACATGTGAAGAAGAAAATAAAAAATACAAGAAATTAAAATAATTTATTCAAGGGCCTGAAAATTACAATAGAGTTTATTATTAATTAATGTAGAATTCTGTAAGTATAATCGGTAGTGATATTTTGCATTTAAATCCGATTTAAACAAGTTACATTCCAAGAATTTATTGTTACAGATAAATTCTTGGAAAATATTTGTTAATGCCCATTTTATTTTACAGAAAAAGTTAATGATAATATATATATATTACTTAGGAACTTATTTTCTCGTTTTGTAATCTTCAGCTGTTTTTGTGTTTTGTTGTGAGGTCTTTCATGCGGCCTTGATGGTAAACACATATCTCAATTTACCATTATGGTCAATAGATGGCGCTGGCATTTTAACAACAAACAAAAATGGGCGTTTGAAAAACCGTGGAGCGAAGGTGATGAATAAGTAAATAATGTGTGCGAGGGAAACAGAGTATTGGTGCTGCTTCGTTTTGGGACGTTTCTTATCTGAAAGTTAATAATTGTAGTTTGAATGCCAATTATGTAATTGGGGAATAGAACACATCAAAATGTAGTACATAATTTTAAAAAAGTAGCTATTTGAACTTTCTTTTTTTCTATTCATGTTAAGATTCGTGTTCAAGTATCGAAGTTTTCGCGTGAAATCTTGTTTCCATATTTGTGGACAAGCTATCGCGGATAGCATAAATTGTTGAAGGTATAAGAATGAGTATATTTACCTCCATATACTCATTATATATTTGCTTATTTTTAAAAGGATAAAAGAAGAAAAAAATTGCGAATTTTATTGTCACAATGTCTTGGCAATCATCAAAGGACATGGAGACGTTTCATTCGAATGCAAAACGTTGTATTCCAAAATCTGAATCTTTAACTTTTAAGAGCAACACAAATCATGTTACTTTTCGAAGAACCTACCGAGTGGTTTATCTCGGATATGCCGTCTTGGACCGAAGGTATACCCTACCTATGTTACCGTGGGTTATAGCAGAAATTAAGAGGCATGGCTCTGAAAATGAAGAAGAAATTGATCTAGAAGTTACTGAACAATCATTGATAGCTGTGAGTTGTGTTACCAAGACGCTGATCTTTGAACATAAATTACAAACAATATCCAAATTTTCACAGTCGTCTCAAGATTCCTCCTGTTTTACCTACATGACTCGAGAGGTAACTACCGGCCCCTGTGCCTATCATGTATTTCAAGCTGCCAATGAAAAAAATTGTAAGTTCTTTTGCTTTATTATAGCTTTTTTAAGATTTAAAAATTTTCATTATTAGAAGTGCCATTGTTTTTTGTTATTTAATAATTAATAAATACTTTAATGTAAGTACAAAATTAACTACATTGTAATAAAAGAAATTCTGAATTTTTTTTTGTTCACATTTGTTTTAATTTCCAGATATTCGATATTTATACTTGCTGTTTAGTTGCTTTATCACAAAATATTTAATTAACCTTATTTTAAAAGAACATGATATCACTTTAGGAGAAATATGTAGACAATAGATATTCATTTATTTGAATCATAAATTAAAAATATAAACTTCATTTAATGCTTAAATATAGCTATGCCTTAATAATTGAAATTATTCTAAGTGTAATTATAGGAAAAATTATCTTCATATCATCAATTTAGTTTTAAATGAACAAATTTAAGAAGGGAGTTAAAGATTGTCCAATACTCATAATATTTCAAAGTATTTATGAAGCAATTTATTATGAAAATGATATTTAAATTAGAGTTCTACATTTTCAGGCAAGCAATTATTTAAATTATATTTTATGAGTATAGAAAATAAAAAGAAAACTACTTTATTAAACAGTATGTGTGCATTTTTCTGTTGTATTCTAGCTCATACAATAAATAAATAACTTAGATGCTGCAGTGCATTTTTTTTAAACAAAAGTATTTGTAATTATTTTTATTCCGTGGAAAGTATAACATTTATATGTATGCTATTGATCTGCATTATTATTAGTTATAGTTAAATATCTTTTGATTAATTTAATTATAGAATTTTAATTGGGCTCATGTCCTTAATATTTTGGAAAGAATAATGTATTACACCTTTTAACATATCTAGGAAAAAGTAAGCAGCAAAAAGTAAAAAGAAAACTTTCTAAAAATAAAAACCAGGAATGGTATAAAAATTCTTAATTTATGCTTGAAATTTCATTTTCCATACATCTTGTTTAATTAGCTAACAAATGTTATTAATATTTATGTAAAAATTAGATGCCAATTATCAGATTGGTTTTTATAAAATTTTACTGATTTTTTTTTTTTTTGAAATGTGAATGATCTTTCTCTTCTGTATGAACTTTGAAAAATAATTACAGATGAAAGTACACCAATTAACTTAAGAAATAAGCAGAAATTTAATCCTTTTTGTAACCTCAACTTATGTGCATTACTGGAATTATCCATAGTTATATTACAACAATTTTGGAAAATATACCATAAATATAAGATTAAAACTTATTATGGATATTCCATGAATTAATTTAGAAAAGTTTGCTTTAAAAAACCCTTTCAGAAAAATCATATATTACACTTTGTAACTTATCTAGGAAACAGTAAGCAGCAAAAAGGCAAAGAAAAATTTCTAAAAATAAAAATCAGTAACAATATAAAAATTTTTAACTTATGCTTCAAGTTCCATTCGGCAAACATCTTGTTTAGTTAGCTAAAAAATTGTTATTATTTCTGTAAAGGTTAGTACGAGGAAAATATTCTGATTTTTCTGGCTAAATTTTTCATTGTATACAATATAAAAATTAATGCATATATTTAATATTGACTTGTTATATATTATAAAATTTGAGAAGAGCTATTTTTTTTCTCATAATACTGTTAAGGCAAAGATCAAATTAAAAAAATAATTCTTATCTTGTCACAGTAACAGATTACTGAACAACAGTACTGAAAATTCATTGTACCTTAATATTATAATCATTGTCAGTGCACATGTATTTAAGAATGATTTAAATAATAACTATTTGATAATTCTCCATAAAATTATAGTTTGACATAATTCATTTAGTAAAAATAAAGTGAAGAATACATAGATGCGATAAATTAAAATTAAAGTAACTTTTCTAAATTAGTCATTGCAGTTTTTATAATATATGATTTTTTTATTGTTAATTTTTATAGATTTAATCAATTATTCATTTACATTATAATATTTTTGCTTCTGGATTAAAAAAATATGGAAATATTCGTGTATGGTATATTGAAATTATAATGCATTGCTTAAAAAAATTATTTAGCTTATGGCAATTCAACTTTTTGAAACATAAAAGCAGTCATTATCCAATATTGTATTTGAATATTATATTTTATGGAATGTATTTAAACAATATGATATTTTGGAAAAGAAAGCATGTTTTTTAAAAAAATTTGCAACTTTTTCTTAATTGTTCATTTAGTTCCATTGATGTTTACAAGCTTTATTTCCATAGTAATACTTCTTTTTAAATTAAGACAAATAAAATCACTTTGATAATCAGTACTCCAATTGTTTTGCTTGATCTTTGGTTCAAATTAAGGATTCATCAAAATGTGATAGACATTTTTTAGCACTGCATATTTTCTTTTCTTTTTTTTTTTTTTTCTGTCTGTTAGTTGCTTTTATAATATAATATGTTTATCAAAAAAGTACATTCATTTATTCAGCATTAGTTATTTTGGTGAAGTCCTGTATGAATGTTTTACTGATGACAGAACACTGTTGATTTCTGATTTCTGTTATAAAATGTACGTAGAATAATTATAAGAATTTATTATAGGAAATAATGGAAATAAGAAATAGTGGACTGTTAATCAACTTCACAGTAATTATGTTTTGAACTTGATAAACAAATTAAAATTTTTATTTAATTTTAAATATTTGAATTTAAAATTTTTCTTACAACTAGATTGGTAATAAAGTGTGTACTATAGTTAAATGGGAAATTTTTTAGTGTCAGAAATTAAGAAATATAATAAATTTATTGGTAGTTTATTTGTTAGATAAGTAATTTTGCTATAGACAATTTTTCCTCAACCTAAGAATGGAATTAGTCATAAAAAAATATATGAAGTGAATCTATTTTAGTCTTAAAATTAAAAAAATTGTTTCAAGGAACGAATTTAAGTTGTATTTTACTTAAGTTCTACTTTAATGTTGAAACACCAAGCTTCTTTTTGATATAATTTAGTTGTTTTATGACAATTCTTTTATTCTATCATTTTTCCATACAATTACTATACTTTCAGAAAAGATTGCAGTTTTAAATGCATCACAGGAATTCTCCCTAGTCCTAATTTTTCAAATCCTCACTGTATTAATTAAAAATAAAAAACTTTAATTTCGTTATTATTTTCTTCGAGATTAATACTAGTTTTTATGATTTATTCTACGTAACAATTTATTTGATAGTCTGAGTTCTATAATTAAAAAGAAGAGGGATGTCGCTTTTTACGAACGTCTCTGGTTTCGATGAGACTTGTTTATTAATCTATAATTTTTCTAGTATATTCCAATATGTAACAAAGAAAACATTTTTTTATAAACTAATAACTACTTTTTTTTTATTATATCTAATGTTTGAAAAATATAAAAGTCGAATTGCCATGCCGCTTGTTAAAATAACAGCAAAAAGAGAAACTAAAAAGTACGCGTTTCTCATATTATATAAATCTTTACAACATAAAAAAAAAAAAAAGGTGTATATATATATATATCAGTCAAACAGTTTCCAAGTCATTTGAGCATTTCATGAAAACTCGGCATATTTTAGCTTATCTTTTATACTAGCAATAAAATGTCTGCGTGCAGATCGTCAAGTCTTGATGTTTATGAAATATCTTTCATGAATATATATATATATACATAGATATATATATATATTGTATTCTACGTTGAAAGTATTTAGCAAATAAACACAACAGAAAAAAAAAAAAATTCTGAAGAGTAGCGGAGTGCATACCAATTAAATCTTAAGAGAAATTAATTTTAACACACCCTTAACAGCCAATAGGATGTCTTTTATATTTTAGAACTTTATTCAGCTGATATTTTGAAAATTCTCATGCATTTGAATATTTTTCCATAGCAATTACAGTTCTGTATGAAGAGGGGATATTATTAACTCACCGATTGCCTCAAATAGTATAATAATTATTGAAATTTTATTATTAGATTTTATATTTCGCATGAATTGATATCTTGATATACGAATTGCATTGCATTTGAACATTTTTCTGTTCAATTTTTTCTCGAAATACGAGCTTTGACACCTTAGGTTCAGGCTGTTAACGAATTTTTCGAAATTTCTTATGAACAGTGTTCAGTTAACGTTTTTACATGTGTCATTTTATTGCGATTTTAAACTATTATGATTAATTGACCAAGTAACTGAAATTTTCAAATTCTTCATTTAGTAATATTAAATATTTCTTTTATTATTTTGAGAAATTTCCGTTCCTACGGATAGTTTCATTGCAGTAGTGTTGTGGCATATTATCCGCCTAACTAATCCCGTGCTATGTTAATGGAAAGGTGGCAAAAATTTCCTTACGACAGCAAGAAATGTTGCAAGATCCCAAATAAAAAATTAAATTTCGCAAACTGAAGTAGAATTGCATTATGCTTTATACATTTAGATATGTTTATCATTTAGAAATTAACGTGTATTCACGATTTATTGCAAGAAAATTATAAAATGTCAAGTTATTTTATGCATAATAAAACAATTGTACTAACAATGCAGACACAATACCAATGCAAAAACACCACTTATTATAATGGTTTCTAAGCTTTATAATTAGTCATGAACTTATCCGTTCGCTTTATTATTAGTCATGAACTTATCCGTTCAGAAATTTTAATTCTTTGTTTTACAAATGTTATTGAAGCATTTCATCTAATTCGATTGTTTTCCTGATTAAAGAAGTTTTGTGAAAGTTCTGTAACCCCTGGATAACAAACGATGAAAATGTTTAGGCCTCATTTGCTCATTCATTTAAAAGGCATTTGCAACATTTGAATGCACATCCTTATGACTGGATCGTTTACTTTCCAACAAGTTTATTCAAGGTTAAATATAATTTTGTCTTTGTTTTTTTAAGTAGTTGAATCTTATTGCGACACTTATAATGGCTGTTATTTTACCTTTTTGTTTAATCATTGTCTACAGTTGTTAATCAATGCCACTTTAAATATTACAAAATTTCAAAAAAAAAAAAAAAAAAATGTAATAGCCTAGAGTTTAAAAATATAATTTGTAAACTATAGCGTTCCACCTCAGAAATAATTAAATCAATCATTCAAAACTGCATTTTAAAAGTGTTCATACACAATTATCAATGTTAAATTTCATTCATTTCTAATTTTGCAAATTGTATTGTAGTGATTTAAAATATTATTTGTGTTTAGAAATTATCATTTAAAATGGGTTATTGAAAACCCAACATAAATTATATAAGCAAACATGATAAAATCTAGAGTGGTGGTGCATTTTCATTGCATATTAGTCAAATAATTTCTATTTATGGACATTCGTGTTTGAAAATGTTCATTAATATATGTTGATCCAAATAGGTGAGCTGATTTGAATGTAAATTTAAAATGCGCAGGTAAAGATTTCCTGAAACAAACACGTGCCAATGGCTAATATCTTTAAAAACCAACAGAAATGGAACTCTCTTGTTTGGGTGAGGAATAAATACATAAACTCATCAAGGCTGATGCGTTTTAGAAAAAAATTCTAATACTTAGTATGCAATAAGTTATGTTTTCCATGTGTTCCATGTTTTAATCTTCCATCGAAATCTAAACTTTTAAAAATTCCCCATCATATGATTCTCTACAATACATAATAGTAACATATGAGGCTGCATTAGAAAAGCAGCATGTGTGGAATTAAATGATCTTGATTTTACCTTCCGAACCGTTGTTTGTAAACTCCTCGGCGTGGAATTGACGAAATCTGTCACGTGACACTGCAAAATAAAACACAATATATTACGTGAACACACAATACATCTGTCAGATTCCTCTGCGCTGGTTGAAATGAAGCCTATTTCAAAAAGTTCTCTTAATGTATTCAAAGATGTCTCATATAATGATTGGGTGTTTTTAATTGGATTCAGTAGTGTTTCATTATTAGAACTTTGATACTAGCTAAATACTTCGAATTATTTTTATTTAATATGTTTATGACCATTTTTAAATAGAGGCTGTAAAGGAAATATTGATCGAAACGGATTTAAAGGATAGTTTCGTTCTTAATGTGGAAAATACAAAATTACAACATATTTGTTTGCATACCATTTACAGTAATTGTATAATTTCTGGGTTTTTCAACTAGAAAATTTTTTTTTTTTTTCGTTATAAATTTTTCGATAATACTGTTAAATTTTTGAATATTTGTTTTTATTACGATACATGCATTTCAATAATCGCCATTTTTCTAAATCTATTTTTTTATATATTGTTTTCAAGTTACGTTTTTATTAGTTTCGAACCAAATTGTTTTATTTATTCATTTTACAGCAGTATGTAAAAGATAATCGAAAACTTTGAGGTCAATAATTTTCAGAAACAGATGCAATATTTTCCAGTTAACAATACACTGTAAATAGGCCAAATTACAAATTCAACAGGGTGTTCTCTTTTGAAATAATGAAAAAGTCATTGAAAAACTAAAACATATTTCAGCTTTTTAATTCTCTATAAGATTTCCTTTAAAATTACACATCTGTTGAAGTTAAAATTTTAGAATGATCTTTTCGTAGATTTGGTTTTGGTTTGTCGCTCTACTGTCATTTTGTACACACTTTAGGCTAATTAGACCTGAACCTACAGTTTAGCAGGGATTCGAACCACTCACAAACATCCATGCCACCGCCAGGATTCGTACCTGAAGCCTGTGGTACTAAAGACCAGAGCGCTAACCAATTGGCCATCAGGCCGCCATTGTTTAATTGGAATGATAAAGGCTTCATTTTCTTAATGCCTATCTACTTTGTGTTTATAGTCTTTTTTTCTTAACTTTTATTTTGTTTGATGGATGACCCCTAAATGTTTCTTTTCTTTTTAAATCTTAATTTTCCAGAGTAATGGCTTTAGTTTTTCTTTCATGTAAATTTTTACTTAACTCCCATTTGATGTACATATCTTAAATTATGTCTTTTTTGAAATGTGTACATTGAATTTTAGTGAGGTTCAAGTCGCATAGGTACTCTTTAAGGAAACGTCCATTGCCAAATAATGCAGTTTTATCATATCTGTTTAGATTTCATAATAAATAAATACATATTTATTGCGCTAAATGAAGCTGATTTTAATGAAGTCTTCCTCAATTGTTTTTTAAAAACTTACTGTATTGCATAATAATTTACAGCTACGGTTGCAAATGTGCATGTGAATTTTGTGAGTTGGTGTTCTATGCGGTACTTGTAGCATTAAGTGTTCCTGTCTTTCTAGAAGCTGTTCTCAGAAATGCATCCCACTGTTTGGGTGAATTTAATCATTTAGCTACACAGTTCTACTCACCCAATGGCTCGCCATCGAAATTCTGTAGCTAAATGATGTCTAAAACATGGCTGTGTCGAAATTTCAGTACTCATTTCTACTTACAGAAACTGCAGATGTTTTGAAAGCCTATTTTTGGGTCCAGACAGCAGCTCCATTAATCTCTAGATCATATTCCGTTACAGCATTACTTTTTATATATACTGTGTAATTTATGAATATTTAGTTATTTTTCTCGTATAATCGCGATTTTTTAAAAAATATTTCCTTAATTTTCAAACCAGTGTAATTTCGTTGCTGCTCTGTGTCTTTGAAATCTAAAAATATTATTTACAATATACATTTAAAATAGAATATACATTTACATTAGGAATAAGAATATACATTTGCATAAGAATTATTTTATTCCCGGAAGAAGTATTTGCTAAGGAAATTGCTTGATAGAGATTTCTAAATCAATTTAGGGCAGACATGGAAAACAAGTTATAAACAATTTTTTGCCGTCATTCCTAATTCCACACATCCGGTCTAAAACGCCCGTACTGATAATTCAGATGTCAAGCAATAAAAACGCAGGTAATTAAATACGGAAAATTCTACAATTAGTAAATAATAAATGAACAGTAATAATTAGATCAAGCTTTTCTTTTCATTTTTTTCCTTGCAATTTTATCAAGTGCATTTGATTGAAAACTGTTTTTCCGACGGTATGACATATGTTGTAAAAATGCAAGTTTATCAGACTGCAACAGATTATAGGAAACATGCAAAACGCAGCAAGGGTTCTAGATGGGTATTGAGGTAATGAATGGCTTTTTTTTTAGTTTCTTGCTCTTGGACTTTTCCCCCAAATATGTTATCGATAACTAAACAATGAGTTCGTTATAAATTAATTTTTTTTTGTACTACTCGCGATATTGATATTTATAATTTTTTGATTGATATTGGAAGATTTCAACAAAATTTGTGTCACCAATAAGTTTTTTTTTTTTCCAATTTGTTTATAAAATTGTGGGCCTTCATAGAATTGATTGTATTTGCTGCGAGATGTATACATTTTTCTTTCGGTTTGCTGTCGTTTATAGATCAAGTTTCACCAACTCTTGGACTGAGAATGGAAAATATTTAAATTGAAATATATGAAAAAGGAAAGAAAAAAAAAAAAATTCGATCAAATTTCGAGTCAGAATCTGTATTCGATCAAATGAATTCTATAAGTGAGGAAATGTCCTAGAGCTCTGTATTTAATTTCAATTGAATACTTGTTTTGCTTTCTGTATATTCTTATGCTGATTTTAATGGATTCTTTTAGCGCTTCATTTAATTTTATCAACGTAGGAAATTTATCTGATTATTTTGCTTATTAATCAATTAATTTATTTCAAAAACAAATTTTTTAAATGAATTTTTTTGAAAAATTCCTTATTCATTTGTTACTAAATTATTTCAAAAATAAATAAAAATACATTAAGAATTATATTTAAAAATCTGTTAATTTCTTGTAAAATCGAATTTGCAAATTAATTTTTAACTTAAAAAGATTGGAAACCAATAGAAATGTTGACGCATTTTTTTTTTTTCAAATTTAAACTCTATTCTTGTAAGAATCAAGCAATTTAAACATTTAAAGGCACGTTAAGATGTTTTTAATGTGCTAATTTTGTAGGTATAGTATGGTGCTATTAATGCAACTATTATTATAGCATTATATTGTTATGCATGTGGTCTATGCCGTAAACGATTTTTACTACAAATCTTTAAGAAATGTTCATCATATTTATATATATATATATACTACTGTGCCCAAAAAGTAAGACCTATTAGTATTTTTTTTTAAGTAAGCAAATTTTTATTTTTTCAAAACTCTTTTATTCATTCTTCAAATTTATTTCATCGCTTTCAAAGTAATCCCCTCCGGACACAATGCACTTATGTCAACTTTTTTTCCAATCCTCAATGCATGCTAAAAGTCATCGGCAGGGATGGCCTTTAAAGCGCACGGCGATCACGTTGAATCTCTTCAATCGGCTCAAAACGATGTCCCCGGAGTGGTCTTTTTGAGGTCTAGAGAATAGCACCAATCGACGATGCTTTTCCAAAAATTCAGTGCTTTTCAACGCGTTCTCTGCCTTCTTTAAACTATTTATACCACTTCTAAAAATTTCTTTCCGATATAGTTTGCTCACAAAATGCCTTCTGCAATATTTTATACGTTTCCGCACAAGAAATTTAACACAAGTTCTTGCTCAATTAATTCAGACATTTCAAAAATCGCCGGAATCAGTTTTAGCTTCTCACAAAGCCAAGCGTAACTCAAACACTAATGAATATTTTGACGTCAAATTTCACACAGATGTCAAGGATAATGTCAGCAACATAAGAAAAAAAAAAAAAAAAATTCCATAAGCCCCTTGAATTTCTAAATTGAAAATTGGTGTTACTTTTTGGATACAATAGTATATATATCTATATATATCAAACTAGGTATCCTGCAATTTTGTCTTTGGGCCGTAACAAAAATATTTTAGCCTGTCCTTCGAGCAGAAATATTTCCAATATTTTTAATATCTTGTGAGCTGTTTTGTACATGAGGAGACGAACTTCTCGATATTCTCTTTAATCTCTTCTATTTTGGGAGTGATCTTCCTTTTTTTTATTACTTTTTTTCTCTTTAAAGTGTATTTATCAGAAAATGAGTTTTCTTGAGGCTTACTGAAGGTTTAAGATATTTTTACTCTTTTAAATCAAAAACTTTTCTTTTTGCTTTGTTGCAGTTGTTGTCCACATCTGACATAACTGCTGTTAGCACATTAAAGGTCGGCTATTTTATTTATATTAGGGGATTCAGTGCTTGTTGTGTCGTGCCCCTGATGGGTATTTTTTCTCGATTTCTATGTTGTATTATCTTCGTCTGACATTGCAGCCTTAAGCACAATTTGTATTTTATTATTTTTACCTAGGACTAACCGATCTTTATTTTACGGAAGTTATCTCACCACTTCATTGTTCAAAATCATTTTTCCTTTGACATTTAGTTGTAGTAATACATCTTACACCTAAGAAATATTTCTCTTCAAAATCTATTCTTTATAAATCAAAGCACACGCACGCACACAGCTAATAAACACAATTAAAGAGAGCAGCAGCTGTACATCCCACTCCTATCTTCAGACCTAAATGCCATACGAAATTTATGGGTTCTATCCATGGACATGAAGTGGCATTTTTGAAATTTTTAACAGAAGAATGTTAGCCAAAATTTCCCTTAAAATCTTTATTCAAGAATAAGGGGGGGGAAAAATGGTGGAATTTGTGAGTAAAAAATTGCAAGGATATGTGTAAATATATATTAATTTACACTCATGTCCGTAAATTAAGGATAATGAAGTTCAGGCAAAGAAAGAGACAGAAGCAAAACAAATTGGACTTATTTGTAAAGTCTATTTATTAAACAAAAGGTAAAGAGCAAAAAAGATGCTATATGTTTGACATAATTAATAAAAATTGTGATTTTTACTCCCTGGAGCAAATTTCAAAAAAACCTATTTTACAAAAAACAGTATAACATGGTTAGTATGATGGTTAATATGGAGTATGTCTCCCGAACGATGCAATACAGGTCTTACAACGCCTAGGTATGCTGAGTATCAAATTATCAATCTGATCTTGGGGAATATTACACCACTCATCAAGCAATGCCCTCGAAGTTCCGGTTGACAGGTGGGAGGGGGTTGACGGGCTGCAATTCATCGGCCAAGCATATCCCACGCATGCTCTATTGGATTCAAGTCCGGTGAGTATGCTGGCCAATCCATACGGGTGATATCCTCCAATTGAAGGCATTCGTCTACAATGTTTGCACGGTGAGGACGGGCGTTGTCATCCATAAACAGAAATTCAGCACCCATGGCGCCTCGAAACAAACGTACGTGTTGTTCCAGAATGACACCCCGATAAATGTGGCCTGCCATCGTTACACTCTGAACATGCAGGTCAGTTCTGGAACCAAGAATAATTCCTCCCCAAACGAGCCATCCTGCACCACCGTAACGGTGTCGTTCAATGGTGTTCTCTTGGTGGTAACGGGTACCTGGCGCTCTCCATATGAAAGTCCGGCGAGAATCAGACTGCAAACTAAACCTGGACTCGTCGGAAAACATCACACAAGACCACTATTGCGGTGTCCACAATGCATGCTCTCTACTCCAGGTTAATCGCAGGCGACAGTGAGTTGCGGGAAGTGGAACACATCTGACAGGCCTACGAGCATATAGACCAATGTGCCCTAAGCGTCTGTACACGGTCTGCCTTGAAACTGTAGTACCGGTAGCTGAAGTGAGCTAACGAGAAAAGTCTGATGCTGTGCTCCGTCTGTGTCTTTTGGCAGTAACTGCTAAATACCGGTCCGCATTTGGCGTTGTAACTCGGGGCGACCTGTGCTTGTAACATCTACTCACATTACCATCATCTTGGAATCGTTGCCAAAGCCTGGAGATGACACTCTGGGCGATTCCAAGTTCCTCGGATACTTACTGCCGGGTACGTCCACATTCCAGTCGTCCGATAATTCTACCACGTAAAAATCATCAAATGCTTCCTTTGTGCCATAACTATGCGGTTATTGCACTGAAAGGCGTTTAAAGCGCTTGTGAACAATTTTACTTCTTTGCCACCATTCCTTATATCCCCCCTCTTACACTCTCGTCATTGTGACGTACTATCCGCGCCATCTGGTGGTTTCCTGTAATTTGCATATTCTTCTTCAAGATGTGTGTGATAATTCTACAGGGAAATTTTTATTTTAGAGTTCAATTTCTGTGTGATTCTGAATTATCCTTAATTTATGGACATGAATGTACTTTTTGTATCAATTTTAATAAAAACTTGTTATTCATTTATAAACATTTATTTTATATTAATGGCGTGGTTTTGTAATACTTTGCCGATTTTTTTTTTCTTGTTTAAGTAATATTGATTTATTTTTAGAAAAAAATTTATTTTATAATTCTTTTACATATCGAAAGAGGATAAGCAAGATTAACAGCAGTAAGAAAAGCAAAACATTGTCTGTTACGTGAAACATATACGTTACATGTTAAGGTGGCGCTACTGTATATATAAGCAACGAAATCCTACTTTAATATTACAAGATACAGCTGCAGAGTTCAATTTAAAATGCTTTTTGACACTTATTTTAATGCTTTTGCACTTGGCATACCATTTATATTTGATCTATTCGAGCATCTTGGTCTTCAATTAGTAATTTTTTGACTGCTTGCTTAATGTGTTTTTCCTAATTTTTCTTAAGTTCTGCTCTTTAAGGCTTTTTCTAACCCAGTCGAATCTTCGCATTCAACTTGTTCATGGTGCTGGGTGGGGAAGCAGAAAAGTTTTTACATTATGCCGTCTAGTTAGAGAAACTCCGACTATATTTTTTATATCCTGGGACTTACCTGACTCTGCTAACGCTAGATCCCGGTTTTTTTTTTTTTTTTTTCATATTTAAGCTTCATTTCGAGAATGTTAGGTTTGGCCCATTGTTTGTATTTAATTTGTGCATTTCTGTTTATATATATATATATATATATACACACACCGGTCCCTCTATATTACATACTAATTTGCATATATAACACACACACAAGGATTAATTTAAATTGCCATGGAAATATTAATTTATTCTTTATAGTTCAAAAATGTTAATACTGCTTTTTGTAAAACGTAGTTACGAAAATTAGAACGGACATATAATTATCACTAACCTATTTTAGATACGATATCGAAGAGCTGCTTCGGTATAAACAACAATGCTGAAACTTGAAGCGTGCGTGTATGCAGCGTATCTAACTTGCTCATGTTTATGGAAAATCGGAATAGGCAGCTTTACTTCTAGGTCAAATTACCTAGAAAAGCTAGTGAAACATGTACTTCGGGCGTCGTTTCTGGTAGAATAGGTCATATAAATACGCGAGACTGTTTATCATTTTTGTGAGAGTATGTCATATACTTTAATAGTAGTAGTTTGATGAAAGCTTAGCATTAGTTCTACTTTATTGAAGATTTTTCAGTTTTATTGGAATATTGATTCATTTTCATGGACATTTTTCGGACATCAGGTTATGCGACATTTAAGTTTATTCAGCTCTTTTTATTATTTTGTTAGTTCAGATGCATTAAGCAATTTTTACTGCAGTTCTTATTCTGGTCTCTTATTAATTTGCTCGCAAGCCTAAAAACATAGTTATTCCAAAACAAACAAGGGGAAAAAAAAAGTGTTTTGCCATTTCTCTTTAATGCACTGGCACATTTTACACTGATTGTATATATAGGTTTGGTAGTCCAAATTCACCTTTTGCAAATCAAATAATTTCTTCTCAAAATTAGGATTTTATTTATATGTTAGAACTTGTACGTATGTATGTTTATAAAGCCGTATATACAGTCTAAATTGTACTATAACGTACTATACTGACGTATGTCTAAATATGTATTTCTGTATGAATAATGATGTACTGGTTTAGGTAAAGATGAATGCGTAAATATGCACACGTTAATTAGTAATTTTGTTTTTTAAGAATGCAGGATTATGTGTGCACCTCACCTACAAGTGCATATTTACTTACGTATGTAAAAGCAAACGCATTTGTATGCGTGTGTGTATGTACTTGTTTACCCTTGTGTAGGTACTACTGTATCCAAAAGTAAGACCAATTTTCAATTTAAAATTCCCGGGGCTTATGGCTTATTATTATTTAACATTATATATATATGTGTGTGTGTGTGTGTATATATATATATATATATATATATATATATATATATCAGTGCTTAATCAAGCAGCTCTGATTATGGCGGTTTGAATCAGGGACTTGCTACCTGTCCTCCAGTATCCGATAAAAAAATATTATGGCAGTAAAGGGTGATGGTCTGGGCAAGCATCATGCTGGCTGGACGGACATACATCTATTTCTTTATCAGAGACTCTGTAAATGCTGTGATATTTAGCTTTGTTCATTGTGGTGACCGCGATTCCGTTTTACTAGAATTTAATAGACGTATTTATATAGAAAATGAATTTTTTGGTGTATTTTTAATCTGTATTATTTATATAAATTTTTCTAGATAAATTGTAGAAACCACAATTAAACAAAACATTACCATGTTTTTATTTTTTATTTATTTATTTTCTTGGCAAAAATTCGTTCATTGAAGAGGATAAAGATAATTTCTTTTTTATTTTGAAAAAAAAAAAAAAATTAAACACGTACTTTCAAATAATTGTTATATTTGGTGCAACATTAATTAAATAATAAATCTTGCAAGTTCTTTTAGCAATTCATTTGGGAAAACATGACTGGTTATTGTCATGATAAAAGATCTTAAATGGGGAATTGTCAAATGAACTCAGAAACCGAATGGGTGGACTTCCAAAATTAAAATTGCTCAATTATTCGAGGAGATAAAGTAATATCATACTGTTACAATAATTTTGAGTGGAGCAGGTTCTTCAAAATCAGTTCTTAATGACGATAACAGATGCGCCTTTTCATTATAACCGCCATCGTATTCACGACGAATTAAAAATTGATCCTATTCTAAACCTTGGCAAAAAGATTACCGAAACTTTCATTCTAAAAATTGATGCGTCTATAAATCCAACGCTGCTAAATCTCCCTTATTATGATCCGACCACGCGCCATGCGAAAAAACGTCCGCGTTCTATTTACTTTCAAGACTTCAGTTCATTCCCCGTGGCTAAAAGAATACACTTTGACCCGGGGTGAAAAAGCTTTTCACTCTCTCGTTTTGATGCGTACTTCATTCTCCGATTCCAAAAGAAGAACCCTTTTAGTTTAGAATCACTTTCCACCACTGTAGTTTATTTTGATAGCTTCGGAATCGCTCTTTTCTTTCAAGGTCGGTAAAAACGCTGAACTTCGAAACGATATTGTTTTGGTTTGTTTATAACTCTGCCCTCCCCTTTCCTTTTTTTTTTTTCTCTTCAGCCAGCCAGAAGTTTTTGTGGTTTCGTAACGGTTCTTTTTTAACTCCTTTTAATTGCCACAGTTTTTATTTTTAAAAACTTATGTGAACTATTATTTTAAATTTTGTATTTACTAACCTTTTTACTCCTGTAAATTCTCTCCGAGCATGGGCTCGTTTAATATTCTTTCCTTAGCTCGTCTTTTGGATGTTAAAAATTTTTTAATACTAATTATTGATATGGAGGTACGGAAATTCCCTGGTACTCCAACTAAACACCTACCGTTACGTTACGTTAATTTTGAGTGGAAATTTGAAAGTTTTAGAATTGATATAATAGCGCTTTTTATCTTAAAAAATTAAATTATCAAAATTATACAAATCATCGCAGTCCAATATTTGACAGAAAATCTATTTTTCTCGTATTCATGTAAAAACAAACAAATAATGTTTTCTGCTATTTAATGGTAATACATAAGTAAAGCTTTATTATAGTATTTGTATGAATTGTAGTAGTAGGTACAAGTAGTAGTTTGGTGCAAGAGAGATTGTATGACCAAAGCAGTATCTATCTCCTTAGAGAGTTTTTTGCATACCTTTAAAAATACGCGGAATTTGAAATATTACCCCGATACCTTTATTTCAGTGAGCATATTGCTGAAGAGCTATATTGCTTGTGAGCATATAGACAAATTAGCATTTTTAACATGAGGATGGTATGCAAAAACTGTTTATTATCTTGGTAGCATAGCATTTCGGAAACAAAATAATAAATTTGTTTTTGACTAGAACGGGAATCAATACAAGACACTGTTCGAAGTGATTTAACACTTTAATTTACCAAGCAGATTGTTTTGATGTTAGGATTTAAGCTGGTATTAAGCTAATAAGTAAAAATGTTACTATACTTCGATGAATGAAAAAAAAAATACACACAGTTTTCGAAATATATTTATAATAGTTTTATTTCATTTTCATTGAATATTGCGTCCCATTTACTTTGATATTCATTCGTTCTAAAACAAAGCTTGTTTTTGATATTCAATTTCTTGTAAAAAGATTAAATATAGGATTCATATTCTATGCACTTATTTATTATTAATGCAAATCCTAACTCTGCACTCATTTTTCTAAAAGTTAATAATTAAAGACTTCGAATTTGACATTTATTTTTCTTAAATCGTATTTTGTCCCCAATTTTTTTTGCAGAAGATTTAACACCCTATTCCGGCCAAGAAATTCACTGCACGTTGTTTATGATTTTCACAGAGAAATTTGAGTTTTCATAAATATGTCTCATCATATCCGAGAAATTCGTCTAGTGTGTAAACACAATATTTTGGTAATATTTATTAAACAAAAAAAGATAATAAACACAGATTTTTTAAATAGTAAACATATTTTAAATGTGTATTTAAATTTTTTTATTTATAATCACTATTAATTTCTTTAAATTTAATCTTGTTCTAAATTTTTAGTCTCAGTTAGTTTGAATTTGTAAGTTAAAGAAAATTTTATATAGACAGTTTATCAAAACGCTATCTGCGTTGTATCTTAACTTTGCACAAGGGATCTTTGCCCTGTTGTTAAGCGCTTTACATGTATAGAAATGTATAAATACTGTATTATGAATTTCTATTCAAAAGTAATATTTATTGTAGAATTTCTATATTTTACAAAACTAAGTGGAAAAATAGCCTTCGGGGTGTTTTTTGTAGCCTGTGATTATTAGTTTAATTTAAAAATGCTAATGCATAGTTTTAACATGGTGAGAAAAGATTAGATATTTCAACAAAACTCAATGACATGTACAACACATAGTATTGTTCTTTTATTATATGTTTGACGAGATATTTCCACTATTCGATTATTTATTTTTTTTTAATCTTTAAAATTATCTTTCGAAAGTCTATTCTTACCGCAAAGGTAGTTTTTCTTTGTTTGATCTGATATAAAATTGATTTACTCCTCTGTTTTTATCACATCTTTTTTCAACTCCATTCGAGATGTTTAAAAAAAAGGATTAAAATAGTAATATAATTAGAGCATTAAAGGGTTTCTTTAATTTTATGTATTCATTTGATTTGAACTAGAACTCGTGTATCATTCAGAGAAAACACTTTTTTGGCCATTTTATTCTTTTTTTTTGTTTTGTAAAAATAAATATGAGTTTGTGACGACTTTCCTAAAATAGAAATTTTTTTTTTTACTTCTAACACTGTGCACCATTGAACTCAAACGAAAGGCAAGGGATTGTTTGTCCAGATGGATCAATTGTTGCAAATTGCACTAACAGGTTATTGTTAGATTTGGGTCTTTCCAGGACATTCGAGTTTGCTTTTTGTTAATAGATTCGTATTCCTGCTCTAAATGTAAGATCTAAATTACCGGTTTTACTTTTTAATTTTCAGTGGTTTTTGCATTTAATAAAACGATTTTTTAGCTAAATTTCCAATTTATTTATTTTCCATTAAATTATTTAAATTTTTCTTTAAAATTATTCAGTTGTGTGCATTATGTATCATTATAAGGCCATTTATAAGAAGACGGCGGTAACAATTTTAATTCTAACCACTTGAAATAATTTTGTTTTGCTGTTTTAAAAATAAAAGTTATAAAATATTTTGTAAATATGGTGAATAATTTTTCTTTTAAATTGCTTTTTCGGAAGTATAAACTCTAATGAAATGGTTCGAATAACATTTTTAGCAGTCAGTTTATCAAAAAAAAATTTATTTTTAAATGTATGTCTAAGGATTAATCAAAGGCAATTTGAAGTAAAAATTGCAATTCATTTCAAAATCTATTTTGCTTCTTGAAACTATTTTCATACAGTAATATTTGAATATTTTATTTATTTAATCTGATTTTTATTTTTGAAAAAGCTTTTATTTAATCTTAAAAACTAAATAAAATTGTAGCGCAACTGTAGAAGATACTGTTTATAAAATTACAGTGAAAAAAAAATCCGTATTTTATAACAAAAGTCATTCAAGAATTCTAGAACGTTTATTGAATTCAAGATGATAAAACCTCTTTCTTAGACTTTATAAAAATCAGCTTATCAATATTTATAAAGTTGATTTTTAAAATAGATATCCAAGACAATCAGATGAAATAAATTCAAAAAGAATCTCTCCTTAAAAATATTTGTATAACTTTATTCGTTTCTATATTGATTAAATAGTTTGAGAAGAAGTTAGTAATAAAATAGTTCAAGATGTTTGAGAATGATATTTACATTATCTTAACTGATTATTATTTCTTATCTTTAAGTCAATTGCTTACTTGATTCTTTTCTGTTTTGGTAAAATTAGATAGCTTGTAATTTTTTTACTCTAAAATTCAACTAAATAAAGTTACTTGTACTTCATTTTAATGTATGTGTTTGCCTTCATTTGTCCTTTATAATTTGAGAAGTTAAAATATCTGTTAAGAAAAAACTGCTTTCAAACTAAACAGGTATTAAGATTAGCTTAAAATTTTTTGTTTTTAAGGTTCCTCTTTAGCTACCGTGGATAGCAGATAGATGTTTGTGGCCATCATTTTTAGGCCGATACTTGTCATTGATGAATTTTTATTAATAGACGCTGCATGAAATCAACGTCTGTTATATGAAAATGGTAATTTTGTGAAATATCCTTATAATATAAATTCCTTTATGATGATACCCGTGCTTATCTGGAAGATAAAAACACATTTTATGTTGAAAAATTCGAGAAATGTTACTGCGATTTTTAAGTAACTTTGTATTAAATGAGAAAAATTGATGATTGGGAATTTTCTATGATCTTCTATGCTATAGTGTTTCTACCATAATGAAAATAAAATTGTACTTTAATTGTACTAAAATTGTACTTGAATTGAAAATTAATTTGTTTGAAACTGTGCACATCTCCAGATGTTTTCTTTTGTTGGACATTCGTGATCCATTGATGTACGCCACTAACAATTCGTCGAGGAAATTCCAGAAGGACATTTATTGGTAACTGCCACACAATTTCTTGTCCTAAGGGGGAAACTCTCTCAGGCAGCACGATTTTCTATGCGAGACGCTTTAAATTTGTTGTCACTATCACTATCGAGTCTTTTTTGTCGCGTGGCTACCAGTGGCTGCTATTCCACCATATTCAAACCTGAGCCCTTCAACATGGGTCACGAATCGGTAATTCAGAAACTATTTCCTATAGATTACAGAAGGATTTGTTTTCGGACTCGAAAAATAATTTCGGTTTAAAATTGTACTTCGAATTTACTTCAACGAATTTACTTTACTAACAAATTTACTTTTTACGAATTTACTTTATTTCGTACTTTGTTCATTTTTCTTAAAAATAAGAACAAATGAAATCAACTCACGTTGAAATCAAAAGATACGTGAGACTACTCGTATCTACTACTGTGCCCAAAAGTAAGACCAATTTTCAATTGAAAATTCCCAGGACTGATGGAATTTCATTTTTTTTTCTTTTTAGGTTTCTGGCACTGCCCTTGACATCCGTGGGAAATTTGACGTCAAAATATTCATTAGTGTTGTAGTTACGCTTAGCTTTATGAGACGCTAAAACTTATTCCGGCGATTTTTGAAATGTCTGAATTCACTGAGCAAAGAACGTGCATTAAAATTTGTTTGCGGAAACGTATAGAATGTTGTAGAAGGCATTCGGTGAGCATTCCTATATCGGAAAAAAAAATGTTTAGAGGTGGTATAAACAGTTCAAAGAAGGCAAAGAACGCGTTAAAGACGAAGAGCCCTATCCTCGACCAACCTCAACCGACGAAGCTCACGTCCAAAAATTAAAGATTTGGTGTTTGCAAACCGTCGATATACAATTTGAGACCTTGTTGATGATGTTGGAATTTCAAAAGGATCGGTCAATTACGTTTTGAGCCTCAAACGCGTCAAATTTTGATTGGTACCGAAAACACTGAATGCACCAGCTCACACTGCATTGATTCTTCGTGACTTTTTCGCCAAAAAATGAAACCCATATCGTTCCACAACCACCGTATTCACACCGTGCGACTTCTGACTATTCCCTAAACTCAAAAGACCACTCCGGGGACAACGTTTTGAATCGATTGAAGAGATTCAACGTGAATCGCCGTGCGCTTTGAAGGCTATCCCTGCCTGTGACTTTTTAGCGTGCATTGAAGATTGGAAAGAAGAAGTTGGTATAAATGCATTGTGTCCAAAGGAGATTACTTTGAAGGCGATGAAATAAATTTGGAAGAATAAATAGAGTTTTTGAAAAAAAAAAAAAAAAAAAAAAAAAAAATTGGTCTTAGTATCTAATCAGTAGTATTTAATCAGTAGTATTATTTAATAGTCAGTAGTATTTAATCAGTAGTATTTAATCGTGTCCATTTAAAAATGTACACTTGATTACAAATTTTCATTTACAAAGGGAAATTCTCTATCTTGCGAGGATGTCTTCGTCTCTGTCCTATATCGGAAAAAATTAGCTGTAGATTATTCGTAAAAAAAAATGAAGAGATATCACTACAATATATCTTTTTAAGTTTATCTATAATATGGTGAATTTTTAAAAAATAAATGCTAGCATAAGATAGCTTTATTTTAATCCCAATTGCTCTCAGGTGTATAAAAATTGCTTTTATTATGAATTGCATTTCATACAAAGTTATATAGTTAGCAGCTTAACTGCTTATATCAAGTTCAAAAATAGTGCATCTTTCAGGAAAACGGTTTGCATCAAGAGAAGCATGATTGTCCATTAAAGATCTAACAAATGGTTACTATTTTTTAATTCTTCTATTAGCTCACACTCTCCTATATATATCTTGTTCAAATTTTCAATCGTTAATAAAATACTTTTTATTCATCCATTCAAGTTCAAATATATATATATTTTTTAACTTGTAGTGGATGACACTTGATGTTAATACAGTTTTTCAAATATTAATTTATTCATTAAATTTAATTAATTAATTTTAGGTTTTTAGATTTAAGTTGCATGTACCAATAGATGGTGTCAGATAAACTTAAAAAAATGAATGAAAATGATTCATAAAGGACTTTTGCAATATAATGAAAAAAAGTAGGAATTGACTTTAAATTATTTTTTTTATATTACTTTGATTGTTAATTGTGTGTTTTACAGCATCCTTCGTTTCATATTCTGTGGTACTGCTGCAGATGTCACATATCTTAAAATTGAGAGAGATATGTTAAAAAATGATCTAATTGTAATGTAATGACAGTCCTTAAGTGGCATAAGTGATTGATGCACTCATTTTGGTTATCCATGTTCATGTGTTGATTTATTGCAGGAGTTCGTACTGACACTAATGCGGAAGTTTACTCCATCTATAATGTACTTACGGTGGTCTGTTGCTTCATAGTTCGCGGACATCAGCAAAGTATAGATTTCGCAACAAAAATAGAAAAGGAAAAAGCACTCATAAGCGTGAAATATTACTAATTAATAGTGGGCTGCCACTATAATTTTTTTTTTCTGTCATCTCAAGTTTCCTGAAATCCTTGAGATACTTTCTCTAGATTATTTCTAATCTATCGGTGTGTTAACACTTGTTTATAATTTTGTTCATTTAATGTTTTTCTTTTTCATTTATGTTCTTTTAAATATGAAAATACTTTGGATAACCTGCTTTTTGAAACAATTTTCAATGAATTGAAATCGCTGTTATTTTCTTGAATGTTGTTCGATGTATAACTCGTGTCACCCAGTTGCTCGGCAATGAAGTTTTCTTCTAAAAGGTAACTAACTAAAGTGTTTTTAAAAATTTGATTGAAATTGACTCTTTTTATTTTACGAAACATTTAAATTAGAGATGAATTGTAAAATGTCGTGTAAAAAAAATCTTTCCTCATTTTGCTTTTATACATTGAGTTGTTATTTGATACGTGGAAAATCTTTTTTTGTAATAAAGTCTATTTGTGTTAGCTCTTGCTAAAATTAATTTAAGGAAATCGAAATGTTTTTCATAATATGAATATATAACATAAAATGAATACATGATAAACTTCTGAAAGAAATTAATAGAGGATGTTATCTTTAAGAATTAGATTGAAGTACTCTATCTTAATTTAAATAGTTAGTACTGCGTTTGAGCAATTAATTAAAAAAGAGTTCTGGCTTGGAGGAAGTGGAACGAAAAACATAATGAGACAGAATCAATGCTTAATCAAGCAACTCTGATTATGACGGTTTTAAATTTTTAATAGGTTTCATGGTCGTATATTTGTAAATTCGGTCAAAAATATGTAAAACTAAATGACAAGCTTAAGACTTTTAGTTTTATTTTAAAAGGTATGAGTTATCGTTCGAGAATGCGGTTTGCTCCAAAATTCACGTCATGCATTCTGATTTTTGATGTATAGGCAATGTTTTACATTGGAAGCATAAATACTTAACATTTATAAGAAGTCTTTCGACTTCAATGTTGTACCAAGTTTAACAATCCGCTTGAGAATTAATTTTTTTGTAAGATGGTACACTTCCACTTGCATTGTCTGTGATGTAGTTGGTCTTTAAGCTCGTGGATGGACTTTAGATGATCAGATGGACTTTTTGGTTGCTTTCAGTTTGAAGCAAATGGTTCAAGCTGAACATTTCCACTCAAATAAGTTTATGATGTGCTTGCTTCATGCATTTAAATTACGAAAAGTAAAAAAGTCGGATGTGCGCACATCGATGAACTCATCATTTGAACGTCAATGGCAGTTTGCTTCACGCTGAAGGTATCGTAATAAGCCCGTCTGATAAGGCTTTTAAAGTGCATTTGGTTTTAGAGCAGTTGATTTGTTGCTTATGCCTGGTTTCTATTTCGCCAGCACCTGTAGACTTTTTAGTTGCGGAACTATTTTAAATCTCTGGTGTACACCAATAGCCCATCACTCTTTGCACAGTTAAAAGATGACGTGAAGTCGGTCAATACACCTTAATATGCTTGACGTGTAGTTGTGAATAGTGGAGTTACATGATTCTGAATGAGATTTCTGCACTGGTGGACATATTGACCATTCGGTAGTATGAAATGAAACATATGTTGATCTTCCTCTGAAGAGTAGGATGACAATATAACACGCCCATCCACAATATTTTCTACACATTTTTTTTTTCATGGGGGGGAGGACATTTCTTCAAGACATTTTTTCATCCTCTTACGATAAATCGTTCATCTTTTATGAATCTTTAAAATGTCTATTGATTTTTGGTTCCCTTTATATTTAATCCTATTGAACTCCTTATATACATGGTATATAAAATTCTCTTTTCGCCACCAAATGCTATATGTATGTATTTCATCAAGAATCCATTTGTGAAATCTCTATCTCTGAAACGAAGCATCTTTTAATTTATTTAAAAACTGTAGGCACAGATTATTATAATATGCTGCTTAAGTGATCTTTAGACTTGCATTTAATTCAACTATTTTTCAATTAGAGTACATTAATGTATTAAAAACTTAAATAATTTGAGTTTTGAAAATGTTAAATTCTATTCTTTGACGCAATTTGTGAATACAATTCGTACAAAACATTAAGCTTGTTTGACGGCAATCCATTTAATATAAGTCCCTTTACGAAGTCCATCTGTATCTATCATTTCATTTTTCAAAAATGAAATACAATGATAAATAGTTAATTGATTAAATATGCACTCCCTTCAAATTATTTTCTTTTCCTATTCATTTATTACTAAGAGAGTTTTAAAAAAAAATATTTAACTGTTATTTATGAAACTTCTAGAATCTTAATAAAATCACTTTATTATAAAGATTGACATTTTATGACATTTGTATTTCAAAAAATTAAAACTAAATTATTTAAAGCTGCCTTTTCATAGTGCTTGTTGTTTGGGTAAGAGCTTTGAGGCCTGTTAAACGTCACTTCTGGTGTCCAAAGAGGTTAAAATCATTTTATACGCATTTGTCGTACATGTGTTTCTTGATCTGAATAGAATTTGAAATCAATTTAGCTTTTATGTACCAAGTATTTTTAGTGAATAAATATGTTCTGCTAAAAAGAAATTTGAAACTATTGGCCATTGTTTCTACATGGAATGTAGTGTATTGTGCTTCTCTCTAAATCTGCAGCACCGTATAACTCGCAGGTGTCCTTTTCGGCTTGAAAAAAATCTCGTATAATCCGCGGACGATTCGCGATTTTTTTTTTTTTTTTTTGACAAATGTAACGTGACCCTACGACATGTTTTTTTAGGTAGCTTGGCCCAAAGCGCAGTTTCGAGGTGCTCGCTTTCAGAAAGAGAGCAACTTACGGTAGCAATATTTTAAATGCGCTAAAATAAATGTAAAAAATGGACGGTAATGCCTCGTAGCGCAGCAATGACGGCATGCACAATGCGTTTCACACATCTGTAAGACAACCTTTTTGTTTTTCTTGTTACGTTTTATTTTACGATATTTTAACTTGTTTAAATTTTATTATTTTTTTTTATTTTCCTAAATTTGAAGCAAATTCAATTAACGTTAAGTCTTTACAATAATTAAGATATGGAGGTTGTGGAACTCCACAATTGATACGGCCGTTGCCTTCGGTCAGAAGCTCGCTCGTTTCTATCTCGCTTAAAATTGCACAAAAAGTGGCTGCAAAGGCTGTTAAAAAACTGCAGTTGTTGCAGATACAAAAATAATAAAGAATATTGTAGCAGTGTACGTCGTTTTTAGAGAATTTGAAATATTTGAATGGGCAACATGAACCAGAATGCGTACGTGGGAAGAAATTTAAGGGGTAATGGATGTATTTGTTGGAAACGGATCTATTAATTGAGAAAGACACATAAATATTTCGTGAATATTTTTAGCATTTCTTACTGCAATACACCGCAAAAAATTGATTGAATGGAACTTTTAGAGAGTGAACTTAAAGTAGAATTGCTCAGTTGCATACCAATAATTTGAATCGTATGAATTTGTTGTGTATTTTATGTATGCCCGGCACTCATGTTTCAGTCCGTCTTTTTTTTTTTTTTTTTTTTTAAATACCTTATAAATTAATGAAAAATGAAGATTGATAGCTAACATTGTTTCAAGAATTGCAAAGTAAATTTTAGGGAATCCTACCAAGAATTTAATTTTTATTTTAAAACAACAACAAAGGTACTTACATAAATTTTTTCTTCACAAAAATCTAAGACTACAAAAAAAAAAAAAAAAAAAATTGTTTAATGTGTTCATTCCAATTTTTTGATCAATAAATAATTATAAAGGAAGTATTTGCTTGAATATACATACCGTTATCTAAAAGGAAGTGTCCGCTTAGTATAAAGAAATAATCACTTTAAATATACCGTATGTCAATTAAAAGTCCACGGTATAAAACTAACTAATAAACTAATAATGCTGATTTTAAATAAAGACGAAAAGCGGGAAATTCAAATAGTTAATGATGCCTCTGATATGCCTTGAGTGCAGTTTTATTAAGTTATTTTTAAGGTGTGGTCATTTTTTTCATTTAAGGTCTTTTGCGTGTCCGGTTGTTAGAAGCCTAAAATTTATGAAGAACTGATCGAAAATGATTGTATTCTTTAAACACAATATTATAAATTCGAATACTATGAATATTTTTTAATTAGCATGACTAGATATTTGCCTAACAATGACAGCATTTCCTGAATATTTTTTTTTCGAGAAAGCATTCAAGTTTAGGCTTATCAAAGTTAATAAGGATTTAGAATTGATCTTGGATATGACAATGAAATAGATTTTATAAATCGTCGTATCAACTTGAAAATAATAAATCTCTTTTAAGGCCTTTTATAAATTGATCGATTTTGATCATTGTTTACGTTTGCTGTGTTTTTATTTTTATTTGTAAATTTCATGTAATACTTTGTGTTGTTTTTTTTGTGATCTAGATTAGAGAATCAACCGAACTTGAAGCGTGATTGCTTCGGGAGAAGAGCTTTCTTAGTTTGTTTTCACCATCTTCCCTTTTATTCTTATCGAGCACAGGCCTCTTCAGATAAACCTAAAAACGCCGCACTTGCTACGAGCAACTGAAATATCGGTCAGACTTAGGGATCAGTAGCGAAGATATCAAAAAGTCCGATGCAAATAAATATAAACTTTTGGTAATTTCTTTCTGGACATATTTTAAAAAGAGCTCTGCTTAGCAGTTATAAAATAGCAAGACACATTAATTTTATTACTTATAAGTAAAATAGTAGCACGATAGTTAAAACGTATTCTCATCTTTACATTTTGTTTTCACTGTAACAAATACCATTTTTAACTCTTAGAAGTGATCATTATTGTTTCTACGATTTATAAAATTTATTTTCCATGCATAATCTTTTGAATCATTTATATATATTTTTGTAATGAGATAAACGAAATATTTTTTTCTGTCGAGAATAAAAACTGAAGTTTTCTGTCGCCGGTGAAATGAGAAGATTGTTTGAGAGTAATTATGAATAGTAAAGAAAGGGAGCAAACAAACAAGATTATATATCTAAACAATTTTTTTTTAATTCATCCAACTGTTTTGAAGTTCTCTGGTGCCAATTAAAGTCGGTTTTTGGTTTAGTGATGTTCAATCACTTACCACCTCTGCGAAAAGAAAAGACAACTTTGCACAATTAATAAATTGTGCAGCTTCTAATAAAATATCGTGCTCTGTGATACTATTAAGATGAGATAATTTACAGCTCTTTTTAAATCATTGGATTTTTCTTTCTCAATGCATAGGGAAAAAGTTTTTGTGAAGATAAATGAAAAGAAAGGGAATACAAATAAGTGATAATTCGCTGTTGTAATAAATAGTATATTTCAATGCCTTCTAAGTAATTTGATATAAATAAAATGGACAGGCTTCTTTTAAGTAGTGAAATCAATCTTATTTTGATTAACATTCGTTCCTAAACGCCATTCCTACACTAAAAGTTTAAAAGTATAAAAAAACGTTTTCTGAGTTCTCTTCCAGGTCCCAAAATAAAGCAATTCTAACGTAAATCGTATATTGGCGAGTTGACAGACACTTCTTTTGTCTCATCCAAGCTCTTGCAATTGTTTTTTCTAATCACTCGTTTTTAATAACTTTGAATTTCTTTTATAGATATTTACATCTTTAGATTCTATTTCATATTTTTCATGATTTCTTCGTTTTCTTATTTTGTTTCTTTTTTAATTTTGAAGAATAAATTTGGATCACTGAAAAAAAAAAAAAAAAAAAAAATCCTTTGTAATTATTCAAAAATAAAGATGGAATGCGTAATATAATATTTTTATACATACATTTACAAAAAACGAAAGAAATTTTTGAAACGTATGTTTGAGAAAAAAAAAAAGTGCATCTTTTACATAAGATTCTTTCGGTTCTCCAATATTTATGTTCACGAATTCAAAACAGCATTAGTATTTTTTACAGTTAGTTGAAGCGTGTCCAAAACGAATTCATTTGGGATATTCGTATCCTGTGTTAAAAATCTGACATGACAAAATTTACTTTCTCATTTTTCTACTAAAAAACGATGAGCAATTTATTTTTCAACGTAATATAATTTGTAAAAGGAATGGAATTAAAAAAAGTAGCCCGAACAACAAATAAAAGAAAACCTTAATTTATGTGCATCCATTTCGCCAAGAATGTAAATTCATAACTAGGACTGAATATGCCCATCGAGGAATTCCTCTTTTTTCTTTTGAGTTGATGGTTTTAGACCTTGATTTCTAATTAAACTATCATAGAGGGCTAAATAACAATTTGAAACATAATAGTTTCGAGACACGGATTTACGCGCGGTGAAAAAATCGAAGTAAAAATAGACTCGTACTTGAAATGTATCTTTCTGACCGCTTTGTCCATAACCCTCCATTAGATCTGAAGTAAAGATGAACGTTAAAAGAATGTGAAAAAAAAAAAAAAAAAAAAAAGTACGAGATTTATTTGTGTTGTGAGATGCTGCGTAATTTTAAGGGAACTTTCATTATTTTTAGAACACTATTTTATACATTATTTCTAGAAGAAAATACGAACAAAACTGCTGCTTCTATGTATTTTTTATGGTAAACTGCTTTAAAATAAAGCATATAGGTAAAACAGAGTAACCCATCATTGGCGAAATTTCAAAAATGGCCAAATGTAGCGCAATAATGAATTTCTTTTAATTTTAAAATATGCATAGGTATAGAATAGTATAAGATTCCCATTTTCAGAAGAGTGAAGTATTTAAGAGACTCCTTTTGAAAATTGGGAACGAATTGATTTAATTTCATATCGAACGCTGTGTTCGAATAGATTGATTCCTTTCTGACGCGCATTCAATGCGACAATAAAGCTAAACTTTTTCGTGAGGGATGGGGCGTAATTTTGAGATAAGACTCTTCATAATGCATTATTTTTAGAGCATTTTTGAGAGGGAGTGCTTCGAAGAAAACGCACACGGAAATCACGTGTCCCGAGCGCCTTCTGTTGGCAGAGGGAATGAAGACGACGGAATAAGATTTGACAAGGGAAAAAAAACCAGGAAGAAAAGGCTCCTAGCAACAGCCCGGAACACTGTTGCTATTTTCAAAACGCAGCTCTTGCTTTTGATTGAATATGCTGCCATTGAATCACTTTACTTATAATAACGATAGGAAGAAAATAATTATTTGCTGCATGATATTAAAGATTCATCTAAATGAAACTTAAGAATTTTTGTTCTGAAGCACAAGAGAATGAGATTGACTATTTGAGTTTTAGCAATGATATCTTACTAACAATTTTTGATAAATGTAATAACACAAATGAATAATCGCTTTGGATAAATGTATATATGAGGTATTATCTAAAATAAACACTTTAATTTTGAAGAGTAAATTGCATTATCATATTTGTCCGCATATAAGATATAATTTTCTTTCAAAAATTTTATTTCGAAAAAGCATCTTATCTTTATGTTTCACCAACATTTGGTTGTCGAAACGTTACTCATTTCATCTTGAAAACTTTACTAATTTCATTTTATGCCAGAATGCAATATTATTACAGTACGAACAGGAATTCATTTGTAATCTTTAAGGCGCAGCACTTTACTAATTTTAGAGCATATAATAAAGGGCGCTGAAAACAGCGAGTATAAATATTTTCCAAGCAACAATGAAGTTGCTTATAAATTGGCAACAAGAGTCATACTCGTAAGTGGAATTTTAAAGCTAGAGCAATATTATGCATAGATTAGCTCGGAGTTCATAAATCATCCAATAAATGCATACTTCTCTCCCGAAATTCTGATATTCTTTCAAGAATTAACGAAGCAAGGAAGAAGAAAAAAAAAAAAAAAAAAAGAATGTTAATAAGGAACTTGAGAAAAATGAGACATCTATTTGGATAAGAAATAATATTTTGGATGGGCTTTGGTTAGGATGAAAAGGAGAGAGGCACAACGTTCTTGATACGACATTTATTACTCAACTGAAAAACGATACATGAAGGAAAACACTTGACAAACAAAAAGAGCGCCCTCTTACGGAGAACGAAATATTACATAAGGAATGTAAACACGGTTACGGTCTGAACATGCCGCCCACCTTGAAATAACATTTCAACAATAAATTAAAATAAAAGTGTTACATTACACACTAATATACATACATGAAATCAAAGGAGTTGAATGAATATTGAATAGAAATACACTGATTATACAATAAATGCAATGCTACAATTAACATACATTAATAAAATTTAAACTGGCAACATACATAATTTTGTGATATTTCTTTTAAATGTGCCATCTGCTGTTTTGATGGTTACAACCCTAACAATATTATCAAGACCAGGATGTAATTGTATTATTCTACCCATTTTCCATTTAGTTGGGGGCAAATTATCATCTTTAATGAGACACAGATCATTGATTTGAAAATTTTTAGTTGGTAAAAGCCATTTTGGTCTTTGTTGCAATCGACATAGATATTCATTGTGCCAACGTTTCCAAAATTGTTGAAACATTTTTGAATAAGTTGCCATCTAGTAAGATATGAGATTTTTGACTCAATGTAATTTGGCTCAGGAATACTTGTCAATGACCTTCCAATAATGAAGTGACCAGGTGTTAACGCTGATAGGTCATTTGGATCATTAGAAATTGCTGTTAAAGGTCTAGAATTAAGACAAGCCTCTATTTGTGTTAAAAAGGTTTCAAATTCTTCATATGTTAATTTAGCTTCACCAACAACACGTTTTAGATGATATTTTGTTGATTTTATACCAGCTTCCCAGAGACCACCCATGTGTGGTGCACCTGGAACATTTAAATGCCATTTAATACCATTATCAGACAAGAAATTGTTTACATTTTGATTGTAATTTTTTGATTTTGAAAGTTTTTCAAATTCCATGAGCTTACGTTTTGCGCCAACAAAGTTAGAACCGCAATCGCTGTATATATCACTGCATTTGCCTCTGCGGGATATAAACTTCTTGAGAGCTGCAATGAAGGCATCTGCAGAAAGATCAGTTACTAATTCTAAGTGGATAGCTCTAGTAGTGAAACAAACAAAGAGAGCTATATATGCCTTAAATGATTTTGAACCTCGACCCTTCGATGCTCTAATTTGGAATGGACCAGCGTAGTCTATCTACTCCACAACGCAAGAATGTCGGAGAAGGGGAAATACGTGTAATTGGCAAGTCACTCATCATTTGATTAGTTATAGAAGCTCTAATTCTGCAACATTTTACACATTTTCTGATTAAATGTCTAATGACATCTCTAGCACCTATAATCCAATATTGTTCCTGAATAGAAGATTGTACAAGTTGGGGACCAGCATGCAAGAGAATTTCATGATAATATCTAACAATGAGATCAGTTAAAATGTGCCTTTTTGGCAGTAAGATGAGATGTTTGTGGCCGTATGCGATATTTGCATGTCGCAAGCGACCGCCCATCCTGAGAATACCTGAATTATCCAAAAATGGATTTAGAGACAAAATTTTGCTTCTGCAGAATAATGCTTGATTTCCTTTAATGCATTGATCTCATTATTAAACACAATAAATTGAACTGATTTGATCAACACATTTATAGCATTGGTAAGTTCACTAGTATTTAAAAATCAGTTACCTTATCTTTTGAATTTCTGCAATTATTAACAAACCTTAAACAATATGCTGCTACACGTTTCAGTTTGAAAGAGATGAATATTTCTGAAATAAATCATTTGAATTTGGTGATGCAATTGTTGATTGTACACAACACCTTTCTTCAGGCACAGGATCGTTCAATGTCGACACAGAATCGTTCAATGTTGGCACAGAAGATTCTGGATGGAAAGAACATTCGTTGTATAGAAATTCTGGACCACACAACCACACTGAGGTAAGTAGTGCTGAAGATGACACACCACGGGTCGCGAGTTCAGCAGGATTTTCATTTCCACTAACATGATGCCACTGGGTAGGAGAAGACAAAGTTTGGATTTTCGCCACTTTGTTGGCCACGAAAGTTTTCCATCGGCTGGCATGGGATCCTATCCAGGCAAGTACGATTGTGGAATCCGTATGAAAATGAGATTGCGATATAGGGATGTCAAATGCTTTACAAGCAAAGTCCATCAATTTACTTAATAGAAGTGCTCCACACAATTCCAATCGAGGAAGTGAAATGGTTTTAAGAGGTGCAACTTTTAGTTTTGGCCATTACTAGTTGAACTTTGATTTGTCCTGTATTTGACACAGAAGGATAGTAAATTACTGCTGCATATGCCTTTTCTGAAACATCACTAAACCCATCCGGTGGAATTTCTTTGTCTGATCATGAAATAAGTATCTTGAAATTTTGAAGTCTTTGACAAATAGTATGTCTTGTGATAATGCCTTCCATTCAATTGCAATGTCTGGAGGAACGACTTCATCCCACTGCAACTGATATTTCCACAGTTTTTGCATGAGTAGTTTGCTCTGGATTGTGATGGGTGACAACCATCCAAGAGGGTCGAAAGTCTTTGCGATTGTTGAAAGAAGTGTTCTTTTGGTTAAGGCACCTTCAAGAGACAATGAATTGACTTTGAAGGAGAAGACATCTGAGGCTGGATGCCACAGGATACCTAAAGTTTTTACCGTGCCATCATCAATGCTTAAAGAAGCATTTGGTAGACGCAAATCTTCTTGAATCAAGTTCGTGAGTTCATTGCAATTAGAAGCCCATTTTCTCAAAACAAGTCCAGCACTTGACAGTAGTTGAATTAGATCCAGACATCAAATCATCGACATAAAAGCTTTCAGGGCTGCTTTAGATGCCAATGGAAAATTCTGTTCTTCTTGTATAGCCAACTGCTGCAAACATTTGACTGCAAGGCACGGCGCTGATTCGGTGCCATAAGCAATTCTCGTCAATCGAAAATCTTGAATTGGTTTAAAAGGTGAATCACGCCAGACTATTCTTTTGAAAATCTGAGTCCTTTAATCTGATTTGCCGGTACATTTTTTCTATATCAGCTGTCATGGCTATTTTGTGCATTCTGAAGCGAATGAGTATTGTTGTCAAGTCAGCTTGTAACTGTGGACCAACCATTAATTTGTCGTTGAGAGAAACACCAGTTGAAGATTTAGCAGATCCATCGAATACCACGCGAAATTTGTCACCACTTTTGTTGGGAACTGGGTGATGTGGAAGATAAAAACTGGAATTGGCTGGAACATCTATCTCATTTTCAGGAATTAATTCCATATGAACAAGTTTCAAATAGTCCTCCATGAATTTATGATATTCACTGAAGAGAGATGGATTCTTAGCAAATCGACGTTCAATTTTATGCAAACGATGTATAGCGATATCTCTAGAAGAATCAAGTTCACAACTGGATTCACGAAATGGAAATTTAACAGCAAATATGCCTGTTGAATCACGAGAGAAAGTCTGTATGAAATGATTTTCACAAGCTGTTTCTTCTTGAGTGTAAGGCTTTATGTTTGAAATTTCCTCTAATTGCCAAAATTTGTCAAGTTCAAACTCAACTGCATTGCAACTAGCATGATTAGATATAATGGTTTGAGAAATGCCTTTTGTCTTTCCGAGAATTACCCAACCGAAAATTGATTCTAAAGCAGTAAGTCCGGAAACATTTAAATGTCCACTAAGCATAATTTCACCGAACACATCGGCGCCCAAAAGAATATCTATTGGGCCAGGCTGATGACAGTTGACATCTGCTAACTGCAGTTGTTTGAATGTTGTCAAAACAGATGCATCGACTGGACATTGAGGAAGGTCACAGGTGATTTTAGGCATGATTAATGCATCAACAGTTATAGATGCGTTTTTGTTAAACTGTGATGTTATTTGTAATTTAACCGAACCTGCAACTCTACCTACTTTTTGTGAACTCAAACCGTCTACGCTTATGTTTACCTTAGTGCGATTTAAATGCAATAAATTATCGCAACTCTCTCTAATGAATGAGCCTTGACTGGCTGAATCAATAAGTAGCCTACATTTTTGAGAAATGCCATTAATGTCTTTGACATAAACAATTGCTGTAGGCAATAAAACCGCTTGTGTGACGGGAACGATTGCGTTATTACTACTAATTGAAGGAAGTTCATTTTCTGTGTGTGTATCAGATCTTGAATTGTTTGAATCCTTCGAACATAAAATTGTATTGTGAGGTTTTGTACAGATTCTGCACATGCTTGCGCGATATTTATCAATCGTATGTGTTTGAACTTTAAGCAGTTACTGCATAATTTTAATTTTTTTACAGTATCCCATTTTTCTTTGTTAGGGAGTTCCAAGAAACTATCGCACTTAAATAATCCATAATGTGAGGTACTTTTGCAATAAGTGCAAATATTCGCTACGATCTGTGAAGAGTACGCAGAATTATTGTTTACTTTTTGTATATGTTCCCCCCTAACATCAGAGGAAACTGGTTTCCCTTTTCGGCAGTTTGTCAACAACTCAAGCGCTAAAGCGTGGTTTAAGATATGCCCTTGAACTCGGGGAAAGAGGGAAGTTTTTTGCCTGCTTGTTCCAAAATCCATGTGCGAAGTGTTTCGGAGTCTAGTTTTCCCTTTAATAGAAAAATAATTATTGTATCCCAATGCTCTACAGGCTGTTTAAGGATTTTAATGTGTCAATACATTGTTGTGTTGTATCAATTAATTTTCTTAAGCCTGATGATGATTCATATTTTAATGTAGGCTAGAAACTAGTTTATTTAATGCTGCATTTATTATTTCGGTTTCGTTTTCGTAACGCTCAGTGAGTGCAACCCACGCTTTTTTCGTAATTTTCATTTGAAATTTGAATTGAATGTAATAAAGTGGATGCTTCGCCCTTCACAGAAAGCTTAAGATATTGTAATTTCTGACTATCACTTAGAGATTCCTTATTTCCTACACTGGCAAGAAATAAATCACGAAATGAGATCCAGTCAATATAATTAGAAGTAAATATTGGTAATTCTATACGCGGAAGTTTTAAATTGTTTACATTAGTATTAACTGTACTTCGACATGCATTAGAACTATTATCATTCTTTCTGAGTTTCCTTAATTCATCTTTTAACGTAATTTTTAATGAATTTAATTTAGAAAAAAGTTCATGCATTTCCTGTTCATATTTATCAAATTCGTTATCTAAACAAGAACAAAGAATATCATTTGTTAATTTATTTACTTCAATATCTAAAATATTTACGTTATCTTCATGCACTTCAAAAACAGAAATAGAATTTTCTTGATTTTGTAAATTATCTACTTTAGTAATTAATCGATTTAGCTTACCTTCGATAATTCGCTTGTGTTTTAAAAGACCTTCCATGTTGTGGTTTCGTGACCTTCCGAAATGTAAATACGATGCTGTGAGATGCGATGCTACGCACTTTGTTGAGATGCACGATGCAATATGATTATGATGATTTGATTTTGACTATGCGATGTCACGCACTTTGTTATGGTGTACACAATGCGTCGTTACGCACTTTGTTATGATGCACACTATGCGTCGTTACGCACTTTGTTATTTTAGCTCCGTTGAGCAATTGTTCCGAAATTGTTGAGTACGAACGCTTTCGTCGACCTTCCCACTCGTCTAAAGTATGTCTGCTGGAATTTTTCTGCAGCTCGACGGACCATGTAGGATGAAAAAGAGAGAGGCACAACGTTCTTGATACGACATTTATTACTCAACTGAAAACGATACATGAAGGAAAACACTTGACAAACAAAAGAGCGCCCTCTTACGGAGAACGAAATATTACATAAGGAATGTAAACACGGTTACGGTCTGAACAGGCTTCACAATCTTGCCTTATTATTTATAGTTTTTCTTTTATTTTTCATCTCGGGCTATAGTTCCTAACTTTCATTAATGATGGAATTCCAATTTCAAAATAAATGGGCTGACGCGAAATATATTCTTACAAGTAATGCACTTATTTTCATAAAAATGACTGCACCATGAAGGAATTATCATAATCCAGAGATGCCAACAACTGCATATTCTCCATATTTCTATGGAAAATTACAAAAATTTAGATTATCTGCGGGAAAAAAACAACGAATACTTCCATGGAAATTTTTAAACAATTCGTTTACTATCCAAGATTTGCGCAATTAAAAAGCTTCCATTGATTTCGAGAAAAATAGTTCTAGTTTCCACGACAAACAGTTTTTTTTTTCATTAATTAAAAAAAAAAAAAAAATTTATTCAGTAGAGTGAACAAATAAATAGAATGTCGCTATTACATTTTCCTTTTGTTATCAAAAATGCCATTAGTCTGCAGGGGTCTTATCTTAAAGGAGGATAGAGTTGAATAGAAAGGTTTAGTATTAATCTGTACAAGCTTTTTTTGCAATCAGTTTCATGAAGTTTTTTGGACTTACAGTTAGAGACTTGCATTTTCTTTTCAAAATTCTGTATAATTTTATATATTTAAAAAATGTATTTGTTTTCTAAATATCTGGTTTGTAATAAGACATACATACATATGTAATAGACGTCTACATATTTATTAATATCGTAAATGACCTCTAAATTAACTTTTTTTTTTAAAGAAAACTTCTTGAGTTTTTTTTTTTTTTTTAATTTCTACATTACTTGATATTATAAATTACAGCTACTGTTGCGAATGTAAATCTGCTGATGTGAATTTTGTGATAATGCTAATTGCCATTTGTATTCGAAGGTAATGATGCAGATTTGCCACTTATACCCCGTCCCTACTACTTCACATAAGCATCAAAAAACTAATGAAAATTGTCTGCGATACTACTGAAAAGCATCATTTGGGGTTGTCATCTTTTGGGATTCGATTAAAACACATGTGTTTATAACGTCGGTAAAAGTATGTGGTTATAAAATTAAAGCAAAAGGATCATTTATTGCAAGAAAATTCACTACGAAATACATAGTCTAGTTCCTCACTGGGCCACTTCAAGCTTGAATGCACGGTGCAATACTGTCGACAAATGAGGCATACAGGTGCCTTATAGTGTCTTACTACAATTGCTGTAAGCATGCCTCTTGCATGACCAAAAACTCCTACGCTGGCCAATTTGTAAACCCAGATCAGTCCACGAATTTCCAATCGGTGAAAAATCTGGGAATCTGGTAGGCCAAAGTGTGTCCGTATTGAACAGACATCCGTGACTCATTAATTTCCCTCCTCTCAACAACAACTGCTGATATTTGCTTTGAAGACGACATAAAGACATCATGTAATGGTAAAGCGTTCATCCGCAGCTGATAAACTGCATGTAGAGTACCTTAGAGCGACTATTTTTTGGACTTCGTAGCTGCCTGATAACTCCTTGGTGCGCTAACTTTTATGGATATGAGTGTACTTACTGCAATTTATGGATAACTTTTTCAGTTTCTATTAAATGAATAGATGTTTGTAAATTTACTTAATATATATAATGTAGAAATCAATAAAGCTACACAACTGCAAAAACTATTCACAAAGACACTATATCAAATCAACGATCTATTAATTAAGTAGAAACTTAGCTGTACATTTCCTACAGACATACACAAAGCAACTGTAGTGCATCTCATACTCCAACATACATTTTGTTGCAAATTGTAATCGCAGATACATCACAAAAACGTTATAATTTCCTAAGTTTTATTCTGTATTCTTCCCATGTGGTTCTATCTAGTTTCAGTTTCCACTTTTGACTGGTAAATTTATTCATAAGAAACAAAGGAACAACTGAAACAGAAGAAAATATAAAATTGGCGAACTCCGTGCAATTAAATGAATAGTGTTTAAAAATAAAACATAAATATTGCCTCACCAGATCTTCATTGATATCTGTGGCAATAGATATTAAATTTGGGCCCTCAAATTGTGCCGTTTTTTCATTTTCTAACGATCATTGAATTTTACTATGATTTTATGTGGAACAAAGAAACGCGGGTTCAGTTTGTTTCCAAACTATGTTCATTGAGTAGCAACATAGTTTACAACTTGAATGAATGAGATTTATTCTGCCTTTTGTTAAAGTTTCTACGTTTTTTTTTTTGTTTAAAATGTTTTTTGCATCATATGTTCTCTGTCAGTCTTCAAGAGATTCTGTCAGCAAGATCTTCCTTCGAATTTGTCTTCACGCCGATTATTAACTCAAATGAAGTTTTTTGAGTGCTTTGGGGAGTTGAATTAAGAATTTTCTGAACAGCAGGGATTTTGTGGGATCATCCAGTGGAAATTTTGCTAAAGTTGGTAACAGAATTTCATGTATTTTCTCAACTGGCCCTTTATCTCGTAAAATTTAATTTTATTGCTTGCATGTTGAATATCTTCTTCGCAATAATTTTGAAATTGTTTAGATGTGAATACCGCCCCTTTATCAATTATAATCCTCATTGGATTCCCATAAGTAATTTGTTGTTTCAATTTTTATACCGGTCCCTTGATTATGTGTAGTCAGATGAATTTTGAAAAATTGTTTATTGTAGAAGTATAGTTGTAGTTGCACATATATCACATAAAGGGGGGATTTCCACGTTCTTAATCAATATTCTTTACATATGCGAGCTTGTTCGCACGCGCGCGCACACACACACAATAAAAGGCGACTTGTAACAAACCTAAAGCATGCTGGGTTATAGTGTAAAATAGGTTCTTATACGAAAGTTCTTACATTGGTTGATTATGTAAAGGTCTTGTTACGTCTCATCTAAAAATGCTACCTGAACGGATCGAAGTTCTATCACTGTAATATCGTGTCTATTGGCTTATCGTTTTTTGCTATATTGGTCACATTAGTCGAGATCTTATGCCTGTGATTAGAATATGGAATCAAGGGACTCCAGGACGAATATGCAAAATTACTTGCGAAATTTTTGTGACCCCTGGTCATAAACTTCCAAAGAGAACAAATATGTTGTCCTCATGGCCTTGCATTCTGCAAGGCCATGAGGACAGCCACGTTCTCCACACCTGAATCAGGACTTGGGTCATTTGCTGAGGACAAGTGTTTGCATGGACAATGCGATGGCTCAAAAACACCATAGAATGTCAGCATGATGACCATTTCTGTGGCTGCACTTGACGCTACAGTAGACGTAGGCGTGCTTTCAATGATGCATTCAACGGCGAACATGGCAGTGGCGTCTCATCGTATTTTCCTTCTGCAGGTTGCATCGTGATGTCCGTATCCTAGTGTGGAGTTATTATAGAACTACTATTTGCCAGTTGCATCCGTCATCTGGATTAATGGCAAAGAATACTTGCTAATGGATATACATTCCTTTTATCTTTTATTTGTATAGTCGGCAACTTAAACAGCTGTCCTTAAATTTTGATGAATTAAGACCTGTGACTGAGGCCTATCGTCGAGACATCCATTCATGCTATTTAATCCCACTACGAAGTCATCAGAAGTGCCACCACTATCATCAAAATCTCATTAAACTGAAATTATTTTAGAATCAACATAAAATACAGTGTCTGCCTATTTCCATGAAACAAAATACTGTATATTTTATCCCACTTAGCTTTGATTTTAATTACAATTCCTTTTAATCGTGAGTAATTGTTTCCACTATTATTAGATAAATGAGGAATCTATTGATGAACAAATCAAGTAGCAAATTTATTGTCTTTAAAAAAGAAAAAAAAAAGTATTATAGAAGATTGTATACAAAGTAGTAGACTACAAAGATTAATTGTTTGCTTTATATAAGGTTCATGGGTTTTATTTGAAAAAAAAAATGTAGTCATTATAGTAACAATAACCACACTCTTTGTGATGTACAATTAAAAAGAAGTCACCTAAAAAGGAAATTAACGGCTGCAGCAACAAATTATTATTTTTTAGTTGAACACTTAAATTCATCTTTAGTTTCTTCTGAATTTAACACAGAAATCAAAAGATTCTATGATTTTTGACATGAAATTTTGTAGTTTGGGTTAAGTTTATTTTTATTTTATGTTCACAAATGTCGTATTAATGTTCTTATTGTCAAATAGAGATATGTTAATTCTTTAGGATTAGGTTAATCTTTTTTCGTTAAAATGAAAATTTGTAATGCGTAGAAAATATGGATAAAATGTTGTGTAAAAGAATTTCAACTGCCACATTTCCCTACTTGTTTGCTTTGGGTTATTATAAACATTATAATTTTTACATTCAAAATTTGTTATGCCTGCTTGTATTTGAATTTGAGGTGTTATGCAGAGTAAAATAAATACAATTAATTTTCAGAATGGAAATCAATAAGATATGACCAATACTTTTTATTTGTTAAATTTATTTCTTTTAGAAATTATCAACTGTGATCTACTAAACAATCGCTTCTCGATCGATCAGTTAATTATAATTGACATGCTTCTGGCTATTTGTGTCCTAATATTTTGTAAGTGCAATATATATTATACCCTTTATGAATGCAGTTATATATCCATCTTATTAATCGTTATAGATACGAACTTTCATGCTTTATTTTTGATATATGTACTCAGGCTATGAATAATATTAACTTGTTTTTAGGTTTTATCTACTATTGTGCCCAAAAGTAAAACCAATGTTCAAGTTAAATTTTCGGGGCATATGGAATTTCATTTTTTTTCTTTTTTGGTTGTTGGCACGACATCTGTGTGAAATTTGACGTCAAAATATTCATTAGTGTTTGAATTACGCTTGGTTTTTGTGAGACGCTAAAACTGATTCCGGCGATTTTGAACTGTATGAATTAATTGAGCAAAGAACTTGCATTAAATTTTGTTAGCGGAAACGTCTGGAAATGTTGTAGAAGGCATTCGGTGAGCATTCCTATATCGGAAAGAAATGTTTAGAGGTGGTATAAACAGTTCAAAGAACGCGTTATAGTCAGTTCAAAGAACCGACGAAGCTCACGCCCAAGAAATTAAAGATTTGGTGCTTGCAAAACCGTCGATTTACAATTAGAGACCTTGCTGAGGATGTTGGAATTTCAAAAGATCTGCCAATTCCATTTTGGCCTCAAACGCGTTAAATCTCGATTGGTACCGAAAGCACTAAAATTTTTTTGGAAAGCATCGTCGCGCTGAAGTGTGTGAAACAATGCTTTCAGACTATCGGGACAAGTTGAAATGCATCATAACTGCAGATGAGACTTGGATTATGCTTACAACCGAAAACAACCGATCAATCGAGCGAATATCGTGACAAAGGTGAAGCAAGACCCCAAGTCGCTCAAAAATCAAGGTCATGTTGAGTTTTCTTCGATTACCGTGGTGTGTGGTGCATTATAAATTTCTTTCGCCGGGCCAAGGAATGTTATTTGAGTGTTATGCGTCGTTTGCGTGAAGCTATTCGCAAAGTGACCAAATTTATGGAAAGAAAACTCTTGGTTTTTGCATCACGATAATGCGCCAGATCTACAGCATTGATTCTTTGACTTTTTCCCAAAAATGAATCCCATATCGTTTCACAACCACCATATTTACCTGATTTAGCACCGTGTGACTTTTGGCTATTCCCTAAACTCAAAAGAGGGGGACGTTTTGAGTCGATTGAGAGATTCAACGCTGAATCGGCGCGCGCTTTGAAGGCCATCCCGGACAATACTTTTTAGCATGCGTTGAGGATTGGCGTTGGCACAAGTGCATTGTGTCCGGAAGGACTATTTTGAATGCGATGAAATAAATTTGGAAGAATAAATAAAGTTTTTGAAAAAAAAAAAATGGTCTTACTTTTTGGGTACAGTAGTAGATTATGTTGCAATTATGCAATTTGTTATATGTTGCAATCATGTTTTTTTAAAATTTATTAGAATTTTTTTAATTATTTGAGAAAATTGATTTTATTTTCTTGATTTTAAAAAAAGAAAGTAAAGGGAATTTTGAAAATGCAGAAGACATTTTGTAAAAACTTCGAGAATTTTCATTGATCTTGTAAAACTGATTTTATTTTAAGTTCCTTTCTTTAAAAGGCAGAAATCATATTATATTGGTTATCAGACAGTAGTATCTATTTTGTAAATTTTCAGAAGTAGTATATAAAATGGAATTACTTATTTTTAGACCTAAGAAAATTTTTTAAATACCTAAAAATTGCCGTTCAGGAATCGTCTAAATAAATCTTATATTCTTTTTAAATTAAACTTGGTAGCAATAATTCTAATCGACAATTTAAATCCTTGACACAATTTAATGGTGGCTAGTGAGTCCTTTGCTGAACACCAAAAACTATTTTTAGAGCTAAGAGTTTCAACTTAATGTATTTTCAATGTCAAATTATTTAAGGATGGAGGTTAAAAACTACCAAAAAATAAGCATACGAAGGGCAGTGGGTCAAAAACACACCAGAATTTTTAAATATTCAGACTGAAATGTATTTTTAAAAAATTCTTTTCAGTTGAGTTTTTTTGGTTATTGCCAATTTTAAACTAAATCTAAACAGTTTCGTAAAGCGTGATAGAATACCTGAAAAGTTGGGGTTTTTTAAAAGTTCTGCTATATTATTTGCACATTCTTTTTTAGTGGTAGGCTATTCAGAATTTAAAACACATTAATCTCTTTCTTTTAATTCATCTGCATAAACTCAAGGATGTGGCGCTCAAAATACATTTTTAGATTAGATAGTCATTTTCAGTTAGCGCTTTTTCAGACATGCTTTATTAAATCAAAACTCAAAAAAAAAACTGAAATTTGCCTCAACGGATGAACAAAATAGTTTATTTATTATAGTAGAAAAGCAGAAACAAATTTTGATAGATTTTAGAAAAGACTCTCAAAAAACTTTTCAATGATAATAAAAAACCATTTTTTAGATTTTTAATTAGACGTTTACATTTTTACCCGGTATATTTTGAAGCTGCAAGTTACAGTTGTATAAATAAAAAAAAATTTTTAAGTAAAAAATATGTACTTTAACATTTAGTATAGGCAAATCAAATTTAATTTCATATTCTATAAATAATATGTATAATATAAAATTTAATTATGATTTAATGTTTTTAAAATCATTTGATAATATTTAACTTTGTATGAAGGATGTTACTGGTTAAATAAAATATTTGATCTTTAAGTGATGATCATTTTCTGTACTTTTTTTACCTTTCATGAAATAAGGAAGAAATGGTTCATTGATTTTTTTAGTTGGTACTTAAATATCGTTAAATTAACTTATGACAATTGATGCCAATATTTAATGGAAAAGAAAGATTAATGATGTATAGTTTGCAATAAATGATTTTTGGATGATTTTTATTTAATTTATTATGTTGTTAAGTACTGCTCCATAGTAGCAATACGTAA
>BPLR01020613.1:0-79657 GCA_021605095.1 Caerostris extrusa | reverse complement strand
ATGTAAAAAATGAACATTCTCCATGCTTCTTTGTACACTAAAAACGTTTCGGTCAAGAGATTGATAAAGCACATGTATATGTCTTAAGCTCGCTAAGTATATAAGTTAAAAATACACTTCCATTTCTCATTAGTTTTACGTAATTTTGTATAGAAAAATTATTAACGTATTTTGTATTAGAGAAATTATTAATATGCATGATCAAGCAAATAAATCAAAAACATTAGCAAAACGTATAAGAAGTTTCATCTATTAATTCTGATTTATCTGCATGTGAAACTGGCTGCATTCTGTTTGTTTTGCTTTCAATTGCGTATTTAAATTATGGCTTTTGAAAGAAGGAAAATTTCTGGCGAAATATAGTGCAGTTTTTGTTTCTGTTAACGATGATGACTCAAAAGAGATTTTCATAGCATTCGTGATTGTGTCGTGTTGAAAAATACTGAGGAATTTTACAGCATTTTTCTCCAATACGCCATGTAAATACTGAACAATTACTCATAAAATCCACAGGAGGGTAGGCATCACTCAGTTCTTTTTTTTGAGACGCCCTAAATGGAACATAATATCCACTGATGTATCAATAATTAAAGTTATGAAAAATATCCCAATACTTATATTAATATTTTTATATAAATTGCGGAAGTCGCTTTTAATTTTGTCAAAAATTAATTATTAGTTTTCTTTTTTTCACTCATGCTAAAAAAGACGGTTGTTTTTTTAAAACAAAGCAATGAAGTTTAAGTCAGATTTTATTGTTTTGCAGTGTTTTGAAACATATAAAATAATTGACGTTTGCACGAAGAATCAATTTATCTTCTTCATTGGTGCAACAGCACTATTGTGGGTCAATTCTTCGGGTAGATTTCGAGATAAGAGATGTTTCCTTTTTACAGGGTAGGTTTATAAGCTCTACGGCCAACAGTCATATTAGACAGGGACCTACGGCGTAAAGTGGATTCCGATTATTATTCCTAATTATTGAATTAGTTATTAACTCTTCAAAAACAATATAGCTGGATATCCTTTTTCACACAAATTGGCAAATATTTACCATTATGATTTAAATCAGTATCTAATTACAGTACTTTAAAAAATACGTATCTCTCGTGACATAAAATTATCATATCGTATAAAAAGTGCTAAAAAATTCTAAAATTATTTTTATTTTTTTAAGATCGTCTTTTGTACAGTATTATCTAACATATCAAAGGAGCAATGATACAAAAAAGGTAATTCAAGATTTGCATAATTAAACCATATTAATTATTTTATACATTAATTTCAGTCACATTAAATGTGCATTTATCACATTACATGCTGGATATTTGATAATTATAATTTTTGTTGAATTCAACAATCATTTCTTGCGCATTTCTTATTAATAAAATATTCCTTCATATAAACATTGTTACCATACAGAATTATTACTGAAAATCTACCAACGACCTTTGTTTGTAGAACTGTAGAGATTTTAAAAAGATTTTATTAGTGAGAGTTAATTTCATTATCGATGTATTATTTCATAAACAGGAAATACTTGGAATCTAACTGTTTATAGCTAAGAAGATTTGAAACAAAACTGTCAGAACAAACGCTGAAAATAAGAAATTTGGTTCGTAAAGATTGTAAAAAGAAAAATAAAGCATAAAAAATGCATTTATTTTTCAGCAACAAACACAATGCTGCAGATTCTTTTACTGCAATAAATGCAATACTGCAATTTTGTTTTCTGCTGTAAATGTAGCTTATTTTACTACAATAAATACTTACATGTATTCATCTCCGTTCCTTCAGTGCATGCAGCCTTGTAAGTATGTATCATATCTTGTACAAAATGATCTGTTAGAACGTCACACTCCTTTGCTCCTCTTTGAAGACATTTGAAGAAATCCATGTCCCCACTGTGAAGATTCAATAATAAGTGCATGAGTTATTAAACATAAATTGTTATTTAAGTAAAAATAAATAGATATTTTTATAATTATAATTCACTAATTAATAAATAATAATATAAAATTTTATTAATTTTCAGTTAATTTCATGGTTTCCTTTTATACAAAATTTGGCATTGCCATCACAATTTTTATGTATGTAGTGTTATTTTTAATTTAATTTTAAATTAACACAAAAATTAAGGGGCTTAAGACGAATCATTGATATCGATATCCCGGAAAATAATATCATGGCTATAACTCCACTGTTTTATCATCTTATTAGAAGTGATATCCAGAATTTTGATAATAATCAATCGCATATTTGTAGTACTTAGAAAGGGCATTTAACTGATGAAATTAAATAGATAAAGCACCATGAAATCTTTTTCCACATTTCTTTCAACTTTATAGTATTAACATAGTTTGAATTCCCAAACATTGGTTTGGTTAGTCGCACTACGGTCATCTTGTGCACAAGAGGGCTAAACAGACCGGACCTTCAGTTTAAAGTGGATCCCAAACCAGTAGCAAACATTCATACCACCCCCAAAATTTGAATCTGAAGCCTGTGATACCAAAGACCAGAGCTATAGCCACTGGGCCACCAGGCAGCCAACTCCCAAAGAGATGCCATTTGAGTTAAGTTTAACATAACTCCCAAAGAGATGCCATTAGCTTTCACCTTTGTCACTTTCTTAAATGCAACATAGGACGTTTTGGCGCCAACTTTTAGTTTTCTACTCTACGGGGCACACATTGGTTTAACTTCGTTTCTCGGGTATAAATCAATACACTTTCAGTCCCAATGCTTAAAGCCGCTACAGCTTATGTGGTTGAATAATGCAATAATAAATTTTATTTGTATATAATATATGTACTCATTCTATGCAATATGTATAAAGATTCATTTAGATGTATAAGGCTACACTGATGTGGTATAATACGCTTGATGACACAATGACCGAACATTCGTGACAAGCGAAAATGATTCCAGAATTACCACGGTTTTCTATAGCTCGATGCTTCCCTCAATGTGGTACCATTGTCATGTACAGTAACTCTGAAATCTGAAAATGTTTCCGCGTTCATTTAATTCTTAATAAATAATTTTTAGAGGCGAACTTAACTTATAACTTTTTAAATCCATTTTTGCTTCTTAGATTTTTTTGGTTAACATTTTAGAAATTAACAACTCGGAGGGCGTCAGAAAAACAAGCACACACCTGATACTTTTGTGACGAAAACACGTAGAAGAAATGAATTCGCCAACTTCCGGGTTCTTTTAGTTCACAACGGTGGTTCAAATAAAATCCGCTCTCTTGAATTAATTCTTAACTATATTATTACACATACTAGGAATAATTAAACTTTGTACAATATTTACAAATTAATAGTAATGCCACACATTCTAATCTTTAATGCCACAAAACTTAATCTCTCTCAAAAACCTCTCACACTTCTAAGATTACCTCTCTCTCTCTTGCTTTCCAAGCGCGCTCTCAAACTCGTACTTCTTTCGCCCAATTAACTTTGGCGTCGCAGCGCTCTCTAACGGCATTCATTCATCTTTTTTCCACAACTTTAGCAATCGATAGTCGAAAGATGAATTTCATTCAAAACCCACTATCCATTGAAAGGCAATAAATAGTAAAAATTTAGGCCATGGATTGTGCTTAAATTTATATAAAGATGACAAGTTTCTACTTCGAGAAGCATTAAAAATTTCATTGCAATTAATGAGGATTATTATTGCTGTGCTCAAAGAATAAGACCAATTATTTTTTTTTTTCTTCAAAAAACCCATTATTTATTCTTCCACATTTATTTCATCGTCTTCAAAGTAATCCTCTCCTGACGCAATGCACTTAAGCCAACTTTTTTTCCAATCCTCAATGCATGCTAAAAAGTCATCAGCAGGGATGACCTTCAAAGAACGGCGACGATTCACGTTGAATCTCTTCACTCGACTCAAAACGGTGTCCCCGGAGTGGTTTTTTGTATTTAGGGAATAGCCGGAAGTCGCACGGTATGAATACGATGGTTGTGGAAAGATATGGGTTTCATTTTTTGGTGAAAAAGCCACGAAGCATCAATGCAGTGTGAGTTGGGGTATTCAGTGTTTTCGATACCAACAAGTTTGAGGCCCAAAATGGAATTGGCCGATTCTTTTGAAATTGCAACATCATCAGCAAGGTCTCTAATTGTAAATCGATGGCTTGCAAGCACCAAATCTTTAATTTTTGGACGTGAGCTCCATCGGTTGAGGTTGCTGGTCGACCAGAGGGCTCTTCGTCTTCAACGCGTTCTCTGTCTGTTTTGAACAGTTTATAACACTTCAAAACATTTCTTTTCGATATAGGAAAGCTCATCGAATGCCTTCTGCAACATTCTATATGTTTCTGCAAATGAAATTGAATGTAAGTTCTTAGCTCAATTAATTCAGACATTTCAAAAAATCGCCGGAATCAGTTTTAGCGTCCCACAAAGCCAAGCGTAACTCAAACACTAATAATAATTTTAAAGTCAAATTTCACACAGATATCAAGGACAGTGCCAGCAGCCTAAAAAAAGAAAAAAATGAAATTGCATAAGCCTTGAGAATTTTAAATTGAAAATTGGTTTAATATTTTGGACACAGTAGTACATGCTTAAATGACAAACTTACGCCCTGTAGCGATAATTGTAATAAAAAAATTGATCTCAACGAAGGGTTAAACTTGTATATAAATATGAAATGTTTCTTAATAGTCGAGAAAAAGTTTTAAAAAGTTAGTGCAATTAATGAGATTTATTTTATACTTAAATAATTAACTTACCCACAAACAAAATCAGTCGAATACTGTGATACTGCTGTCATCAAGCAAGTGGACTTTTTGTCTCGAAACATATGCTACCACATGATGCCGTTCCCAACAGGGCTGTAAAAAAATTCAGTTTTTTATTGAAAAATAAAATAAACACATTAAATTTGAACTTTATCTGATATTTCAATACATCTTGACTCAAAATAATATAAAAAATTTTTAAGTCAATTTCAATTTTTTTTTTTCACTATAATGCTGAAAATTCTTTATAAATAATTTTCATTCATTTTAAGTTATCTGGCGCCATCTATTGGTAGATACATGCAACTTAAATCTAAAAAAAACTAAAAATTAATTAATTAAATTTAATGAATGAATTAATATTTGAAAAAACAGTATTAACATCAAGTGTCATCCACTACAAGTTTTAAAAAATGTATTTGAACTTGAGTGGAGGAATAGAAAAAGTATTTTATTAAAGATTAAAAATTTGAACAAGATATATGTAGGGAGAGTGTGAGCTAACAGAAGGAATTGAAAAAGCATCAACATCGGTGTTTATTTTTAATCAAAACGGATTTTCAATAAGATTAATATAAATCTTAGCAATTTCTTTTTCCATCTATCTAGATAGGATAAAATGTAATGTAACTAATGTAAGGTTAACAAGGAAGGAAAGATGCTTATAAAATACCCAGAATAATTTTTTTTTTTTTAAATAGACACTAATTTGCAGATGCAATAATCTATTTATTATTTTTTGCCACGTGATCAGCTTTCTTACTTTTACTGTCAAATAAATTTGATTAGCAAAACTAATAAAATATTTTTTTCTTGTAATCACTTATGTATGTCCAACCAAGGTTTCTTGACTTATGCTGCATAATATACATTTTGAATGTATTGATCGTGAGCTGTCTTCATAACTTCATAGAAACCTAAGTAATGTGTGTACAAGTCCCTATTTAGCCATAAATTAACGAAACAATGAATTAATGAGTAACAACAATGTAAAAATATTTTGTCAATGATTAAGTAACTATGTTTAAAAAGTGTATTCAAGCAACGATGGTCGATACACTCAAGAGCCAAAACATTATGACCACCTCTCAATAACGAGTTGGTCCACCTTTGGCGCGCAACACAGTTTCAACCCGCCTTGGCATGGATTAATACCACCACTTAATATCAGTTAAATACCACTTCCACCTGATCACTTGCCTTCCACGTCATCCAGGCGAGTTCATTGCAAAATGTAGAGGTGGTCATAATGTTTTGGCTCTTGAGTGTATGTCGTATACTTTATGCTGTACGCTGATGGATATATTCCGCACGTTTGATTCATTACTTTTGAAATCTACCTAACTAAAAACTAAACTAACTTGAAATCTACATAATTTGTACTAAACTAACTAAAACTAACTTTACTAAATCTCCTACATTGATCTACCTGAAATTAAAAGTACTTTTAGTTTCAAGTAGATCAATTTTTCTGAAATTTATTCTACTGTTCATTACTTTACTTTTTTATTTTAAGGATTTTTACTTTTAATATTGTAGGATAGATAGATTCAAGTTAAATTTAAAATTCATCAATGTGTTGATAATATTTTAACAAATGAAGATGAAATTCAACATCTTTTTAAAGGCTCAGTGATCCAATTTTAATTCCAATCATCATGTTTAAAAAAATTCATTCATTTCGATATTCTAAAATAATTATTGGCATTACGAATATCAACCCGCATTCCTGTTTTTTGAACAATGATCTTGAAATATAACTTATGTGGAAGAATATATTCTTCATCAAATATAAATTTTTGATACAGAACAAAAAATATAAAACGCGTAAAATTTTTTTACTAAGGACAATGCCTGTCATTTATTTTTTCAAAACATTTAGTGAGAAGAAAGCATTTTTGTAAAGTATTCTTCCCAGAAAGGACGCATTTATAACTCTGACAGCTAAAATTATGTGAACATTTAAATTTGTGAAAGTTATTAGAACGTGAATGTAAGACGTGAACGTTAATGAACGACGTGAACGAATGTTAGAACTTGAACGTAATGCTATAATTTCTAATTGTAAAAATTTCTAATGTTAAAAGAACATTAGAAATTTTAATTTAAAATTGTAGTAAAAGATAAAAAACTATTTTTAGTATGGTTATTCATAGAAAATAAAATTGTGTTTATCATCGAAAAAAATGTTTAAAGCTCAAGAAAATTTGAATTAAAAAGATTAAAAATATAAAATATGAAGTACACCTGTTACCGATATGCAGAGTGCCTTTGCAGATTAGCAAAAAAGCATTATTCAAATTATTAGCATTATGTAAATTAGGAAAAAATTCTATGAATTATTGCTAATCTAAAAAGATCAGATTAATATAATTAACGTATAAATAATAATCTTTAACTTGAAATGGAATATTTTAATCTAGAAACATTAGTTTAATTAAAAGAAATAGGACTGATGGTATAAAAACATGATTTTTTTGGTCATATTCCAGTTAGTTATACTTTTTGGAAAAATATTTAGTCCAAATTTAAAAATTTCTTTTTAAAAAGATGTATTAAATAGAAAAAAATATAATATTTAAAGCTAAATTATCTAAATTCTCTAGTTAAAATTAGTTGCTCCAACAAAAGCAACACAAATATAAAACAAATCAGAGGCCCTTGCATTAAGAATTGCAAAAAGGAAATTAAGCTTTACAATCAAAATGAGGTTATCATTACATTCATTACATAATATTTTTGTAATGCTAGTATCTATATATTGCAACATATTTCTGTTTAAAGCAACTGATCGGTTAAAAAAAAGTTTAATGTTTCATTTACCGGGTGCACAGAAGATCTACCTCCCCGTGGTGCATCTGGTAACACTTTTTAGTGGCTAAAAGATCTGCAACTTGGCATTATTGTTAGATTAATGAACTCTGTTTCAGCATGTTTTGTTCTATTATTTTGTTGTTGTTGTAAGTTTTTTTTTTTTTCGTTATTCTTTTTTTTTGCTGTAACTGTTCCTAATCTGCCATTGGAAATAAATAAAAAAAATGTTTCTTTTACCTTTTCGGGTACTTTTATGCTTCGGGTGATTTCAATTTTTTTGTGTCAAACGTTAATGTGAAGACACCAATAATAATGTTACAAAACAGTTAAAAATGATGAATTTGTGAAATAATTTTCACTTAATTTTGCAGTTATCGGATAAGATAAAATTATCCTCCAACAATAGTTTTACTAAACTAAGATTTGTATTAAAAATGTAAAATATAAAACCCGTAGCTAAATACCCAATAAGGTTGGAAAACAAATCCGGCACGTTTTTGCTGCTCTAAAGTCATATTTGACAGCAAAATTTATAGAATATTTTTTTAATACAGAAATATTACATTAATTTAACTGCTAAAAAGTGATAATATTAAAAAAAAAAGGAGGGTTTATTGTGATATTCTGATCAATTTATGAATTTGAAATAAAATTTTTAATTAAAAATTTACAATAAACTCTAAAATTTAATTATAGCAAGAGGTGACAAAACAACAAATTTTTACAAAATTAAAATTATAAAATAGGCAAAGAGTGACCAACTACAGCAATTTAATTTCTTGTAAAATAATAAAAGGCACTTTAATTACGTGATATATGGAAGTATACGTGATCTATGATGTATGGAATTAAACAGTAAAAGCAAAAAAAAAAAAAGTGAATACGATTACATTTACTGCGTAATATTCAGTGATGTTGATTCTAACCGTTAAAACTTGCATTCCATTTACATTCACTGAGTGCTTCAAAACCGGTTTATTTTTCCTTTTTGGAAAGGTACTTTCTCTTTAATAGTCCTAAAATTATATATATATATATATACCATACTTTGTTTACCAGCTATCCATTTTCGAGGTTATCTTTTATAGTTAGTTTATTTATTGTAACGCACGAGGAAGAAATAAATTTATGTAACAATTTTTGATAAAGAATTATTTTCACATGTGGATATAAATGCCTGGCATAATAATGAGTAGAGATAAAGACAGATCCACCAACATTTTTTTCTCAATTTCTATTAATTGAAGTGAAACAGGTATTTAAAAAAAAAAAAAGATTCAAATATTACAAAATTTAAGTGGAGTAAAAACTGGAATGTTGTTGATGAAAATAAAAGAGATCAAATTTTTATTTACAAAATGGGCTTCTCATCATTCTCAAATGGTTTTAACTTCTTATTTCCTGCTTGTTTCATCCTATATTTCCTACTTAAATCTTAAGTAGGAAATATAAAGTATCTCAAATATTTTGCTAAGAAGGCTTGGAAATATATAATTAATAATATATATATCAAGTGTTATTGAGTTGGAAAGTAAATTGAAGTTTAGATGTGTTTTAATCATTCATCGAAACTAATACGTAAATTTATCAAACTACTAGAATTCTTCGCTATTGTTACTTGAATACGCGTTAAAAATTTTGAAAACTTTCTCACTGAATTTAAATATGCTCAATTTTGAAATTCACTCATGTCTATAAATTAAGGATAATGAAGTTCAGGCAAATAAAGAGACAGAAGCAAAACAAATTTGACTTATTTTGTAAAGTATATTTATTAAACAAAAGGTAAAGAGCAAAAAGATGCTATACGTTTGGCATAATTAATAAAAATTGCGATTTTTACTACCTGGAGCAAATTTCAAAAAGAACCTATTTACAAAAAAGCAGTATAACATGATTAGTATGATGGTTAATATGGAGTATGTCTCCCGGACGATGCAATACAGGCCTTACAATGCCTAGGCATGCTGAGTATCAAATTATCAATCTGATCTTGGGGAATATTACACCACTCATCAAGCAATGCCCTCCGAAGTTCCGGTTGACAGGTGGGAGGGCTGCAATTCGTCGGCCAAGCATATCCCACACATGATCTATTGGATTCAAGTCCAGTGAGTATGCGGTGAGTATCCTCCAATTGAAGGCGTTCGTCTACAATGTTTGCACGGTGAGGACGGGCGTTGTCATCCATAAACAGAAATTCAGCACCCATCGCACCCCTGTAGATGACACTCTGGGCGATTCCAAGTTCCTCGGATACTTCCAGCTGGGTACGTCCACATTCTAGTCGTCCGATAATTCTACCACGTAAAAAATCATCCAAATGCTTCCTTTGTGCCATAACTATGCGGTTATTGCTCTGAAAGGCTTTTTAAAGCGCTTGTGAACAATTTTACTTCTTTGCCACCATTCCTTATATACCCCCTCTCTTACACTCCCGTCATTGTGACGTACTATCCGCGCCATCTGGTGGTTTCCTGTAATTTGCATATTCTTCTTCAAGATGTGTGTGATAATTCTACAGTTGAAATTTTTTTATTTTAGAGTTCAATTTCTGTGTGATTCTGAATTATCCTTAATTTATGGACATGAGTGTATAAGATGAAGCTTTATCCATTAAAAAAAAATTATTTAATAAAATTTGCATCAAGGAAAATGAAATCACCTCGATATTTTATAAAACTTATTTTTTGTTTTTCATTTACGATGACTTTTTCATTTAAGCACATGAGAGAAAAAAAAAAAAAAAGACCTTTCAATTTTTAATGCTAACAGTTCCAATTTTCAAATAATTAAAATAAATTATTTGTTATTTGTTAGTTTCTAATTATTATAGTTTAAAATTATTATTTGTTATATTCTTTATCTATTATTTATTGAAATAATATACATATTTTTTTTGTTATAATATATATGCACTTTCAAAACATACACTTAAGAAATAACCTCATGTTTAATCTGATAAACTGTTTATATAGAGTTGGTAATTAAAATTCAAATGCTAATTAATACGATAAGTGATGATAAAAGCACCAATGTTATTGTTTTTCAACACATAAAAAGAATTCACCAAATTTATCAAGATTTTCCATAAAGTCTATACATTAGAATGTTGATGAAATGCTGTCCAAGTAATACTTTCACTGGAGCATTATTAACTGAGATATTTCGAATTTTTCCAAGCCATTTCATTGAGTTAGGAAATGTAAGCAATATGTACTTATATGCCGCGAAGAAAATATAGATTACAAATAAAATTTAAATTTAAAAAACAAATAAGTGAAGTGTTTCCTTTTAAATACGAATAGGAACACATTTTTATCTGTGGCATTTACATTAATTTTATAACCTCATTATTTCCTATTGATTTATCCAGCAATTTAAGAAAATTTCTTTTTGTAATATATTCCTAAAAGGTTCTAAAAGCAGAAAATTAAAGTGTCCAATAAGTATTCAAACACTAATTTGATCACCAAAAATCAAAGTCGTTGATTTTTTTTAGAAGTTTTTGAATTTTTACAATACCTGTATCTACCACTACTTTTTGCTTCTTTTAGTGTTGTTATTAAATTTGCAAAGAAAAAAGTAGGTGTTAATATCTTCTTTCTTAAGTGTTTTATTTAATTTTACTTTAAATGTTTGTATTATTATAATATTTCTGGATAAACCAATAAGAAGTACTGAAGTTATAAAATTAAATGTTAAGCACAAGTAAACAAACGGTTGAGGGTCAAAAAGTGCACCACATGTCTTGTGAACGTTTACCCCATTTTTGCCATTTGGTATTCATGGCTCTATATGTTAATGAATTAAATAATTATCAGATTTTCCTTGATGAAACAAAAACATCAAAGGTATCATTAGGAAAAAATGACAAAAGTAAAAGCTCCATACTATTTCGCAAAATGTTTAAATTAATTGCTGATTTTATTATATCAAAATTTTTGTTGTTGTTGACATTTACAATATCACCATGTGGTCCCGTTTTACAGCTGGCACAGATACAACAAGCAGACAAACTAACCAATTAACATTAAACTAACATTGAACTGTTTGTATTATCAAAACATCACTGCATACTTTTGCCTAGCCCATCCTGTTACCCCCACCTACCTTCCTTGTCTTCCGCTCGTTTTGAGGTCTTTTAAAGGGAATTACCTTTTCTCACAATGCAAGTAATTCTAACATATATTTGGCGTTTGTCCCTTGCGCTGAATAAAAGGGGAATTACCGTTTTTTTTTTTTCTGCAATGAATTAAATTCTGTATAAAAAAAAAATTTATCATATAATCAACAAATAATTTTTTTTTTAAAATGTAGAAATTAAATTTTTAAATGAAAAATTAAATAAATTAAACACAAATGCTTGAAAACAAACGGTGGTTACAAGTGACTTCTTTTTTTAAATCTCGAAATACATAGATGTCGATTTTGTTCAATTGACCTTAAAATTAATTAATTTGTTTAAAATTAAAACATGCCAAAATTCGTTTATTTAAAAGTGACCTTTTTAATTTCCATTAAATAAATGGAAATTCATAATAATATGTATAGAAATTACTCAGATATTTATTTTATTCTTTTCTTTTTTTTTCGTTATATTAATGTATTTTTATATTTGCATATTTTTAATTAGATATATTTCATAATATATGGTATAAATACTATTTCAGACCTATGCATTTTATGTACACTTCTACTCTGGTAACACTGAAATTAGTTTTTTACTGAATAGTTCATATGGTAAAAATCATTGCTTTTCTATGATATAAACTATACCAGTAGTTCTCGATCTAATTTATCAGGGGAATCCCCAAATGGAACAAGAATAGATTTATGAGGGCGGGATGCATTTAAAGCATTTTTAAAAAAATTAAATTATGAAATTAGTATTATTAAAATTTAAAATTATTATTTAATTATTATTATTAAAATTTAAAATTATTATTTTAATAATAATAATTAAATAATAATAATAATTAATAATATTTAATTATTATTAAAATAATAATTATTATTTAAATTATTATTGTTAAATTTTATTAAAATTAAATTATTAATTATTACTTAAATTAATTATTATTAAATTTTATTAAAATTAAATTATTAATTATTACTTAAATTAATTATTATTAAATAAGAAATGTTAATTAATTTAAAACTTGGAAGTTGTTAAAACAATATGAAATATAAACTTACCGGTTAGTACGAAGACAACAATAAACTCCATGATGATCTTTCTTTCACTGCTACAATAACATCTGCGAGAGACTCCAGAAAATATAAATACTTTTTCGTCAGTTCAAGTTCACAATTCAGGTTTACTAGAAAGGAACCTTTTCACCCTTGCATTATTCTTTGAAATAAAGCAAACAAAAGTGAAACTGAAAGATTTGAGAATCGGTTAGGATTTAGGACGAGGTATTGAGAAGGAAATATTTCACTGATTATTGCAAATCATTTTCCTCAGGATGAAATGAAATTTTTTTTCTTCCGTTCTTATGTTGGTTGCAGTTGTTTTGAAACGTTATGTAATTCAAATTTTTCTCACTATCACTATTGCTCACTCACTATTTTTTATCTTGTACATGCTTATAATTTAAATGCGTGTGAAGTACAAAACGTTATTATTATAGATGAAAATAAAAGCAAAGATATTGTAAAATTGACACTTCTTAAATAAAAATATAAATAGACATTCCTTATAATGAATAGGTTACTTTATCGAAAAATAATTTCTAAGGCAGCAAAAACAAGTCAAAGACGTAAAACCTTATTTGCTTAATCCTGTACTTCTCCAATTATACGGATTTGATCATCTAATTTTTTAATTTGTTAACTTATTTATTTATTCAGCTGTTGTTATTTTAAAATATCAGGAACTTTGACCAGCCCAACCATTCGTCACTAGAAAGTCTTTTTTACTAATGCAACTGGCAAACACTTAGACAGTTGTCCTTAGATATCTTAAGGCAAACGTTGCGCCGACGTTACTCACTTAGCACTACCCAAGAGGTACAAGCTACGGACGCGGAGTAACAATACCTCAGCAACGCTCTACGACCATGTTAGACCGGTACCTACGGTTTAAAGTGGATTTCGAACCACTACAAACATCCATAGCACCACCGGGACTCAAACCCAAAGCCTGTGATACCGAGCTCCAGAGCGCTAATCATTTGCTCACTAGAAAGGCAGATTTATAAAAAAAAATAATAAGTCTAGATGGTCTAAATATCCAGTAGGGGCTAAAATCTGTATTGGCGTGAAGTACTTACTCTCTGATGCCGAGAGCTTTGTAGCTGTTTAAAAATGTTTTTTTTTTTTCATCAGAAAGACAAGGATTTATAAAAAATCAGCATTCCTTAGGCAGCATTACGTGGAGGGACAATTGCATTGCACTCATGTTTTTCCATCGCAATTTTGTGAGCACATCTAATTGTGACATCTGGTATTATGCATTTTTTGTCTTTTTATTCGAAATCCTTACCGAATTTTTCAGGGTCTACTGATTTATTTTATGTACATAGGAACTTTTCTCGGCATTGCTTACCGTATTTCGTACCATTTTATTTATGTTCACAACTTCAATAGACTGCAACTTAGCCATCCTGTACCTCTTTTTTTTACTCCTACTATTAGTTCACACTCCCTATATATATCTTGTTCAAATTTTCAATCGTTCATAAAATACTTTTTTATTCACCCACTCAAGTTCAAATACATTTCTTGAACTTGTAGTGGAGGACACTGGATGGTAATACAGTTTTTCAAATATTAATTCATTAATTAAATTTAATTAATTCATTTTAGCTTTATATGGGAGAAAAAAAATTTCTTTATATAATATATTTAGCAGGATATAAATTTAGAATAAACACCGTCAGTGGCGAAGCGTGTAGATCTCTGGAAAAAAATTTCTTTTCAGATTCTTTTCTCATTCTGGGTATGTGAGAGAGACTGAGAATTTTTCTGACTTTAAAAAATGAATGAAAATTATTAATAAAGGACTTTCTGAAATATAGTGGGAAAAAGTAGGAATTGACATAAAATTTTTTTTTTTTTCATGTTACTTGTTACATAATAAATTTCAAATAACATCTTTTTTATCTAAAGATTAATATTGCCAGGTAAGTCTCTTTCTTGTTTTTACGATTGAAATTCTTTAAAAACACATAGGTATTGCATGCAATCAACTCAGTGAACTAAAATCTCAAATGATGGATGGTACTAAACTCCAATGCCGAAATCTTTGTAGCTATTTTAAAAAAATATTTGTTTTCGTCTTTACGCAGTCAAATCATCTGTATGCATATTAACTGGTTTTTTTTCCTATATTATGAATAAATAAGAAGAAATACAAAACTGTAACTTTCAAAAATATGTCGGTAAATTCCCTGTGCAGTAAGACTGCCTGTATGAATATTGCCTCGTTTTTTTTCCCCCTATACGATAGACAAATACGTAGAAATACACGCAGAACGCAATATCCTCATTTATTTCGTTTCTTTTTAATACTACAATCAGATTCTATTGAAGCTGCAATTTCTCCCTGTTCCTGCAAGTTAAGTAACTTTATTCGAATGTGACACCTATCTAGTGAGATAATTATCTACAATAGAATTTATTTAATTGTAAGTAGAGATCTATTAGGCACATGTATAGAATTTCAGGGCAATTTAAATCAAATTTTCAAGGTCAAATCAAATCTGCTTAAATCTTCAGGTGAGGTAAAACGGAAAAACTTTGGCTGCAAGTTCATTGCTGTAAGGAGGTGATTTTGCAATTCTGATAGGCTAATATTTAATAGGCTGTTGACGAACAGCTGTGTGTCCATATTATTCTCACTTATCATTGATGACCAGTATATGCAGAAGGCATTCAGGCATTTTTGTAATGATTTTAACTTTACCTCATGAATTAAATTTAAGTGACTAAAAAGGTTTGGATGGCATGAATTCAGAATAGGTTAATTGTCAAAAAAAAAAAAATTAGAAAATGCCAAAATTTATTAATACTTATTTCTAAAGAAAACATGTCATCAATTTAATCAAAATATCTTCAATGTGTTTAGTCTAATCAGAATGAGGTTACCAGTCATACCTCTATATACAATTATCTTTACATTTTTGACTGGGATGCATTTAAAATACCTAGTCAAGTCTTCCGATGTATCTTCTGTGGTTTACTATACATATAGTATATTAAAAAACTGATTATATATACACAGTCCAGTCACATTAATTTCACCACCACCTACTTTCGGCATCAACGTGAAATAACCAATCACAAAAGGCAGGTGGAAGCACATTGCAGTGGAGTGTATATAAAGAATTCCACTTAATACCACATTCCACACTCCACTTAAAGCCGGAATATACAAGAGTGTATATTCTGGCTTTTGACAGGTGGCCACATTAATGTGACTGGAGTGTGTAAATATACATAATTAATCTGTATATTTGTATGTGTGCTAATCAGCAGGCGCGACTCATCACGGTTGCTTGTCTTTGACAGAGACGGTTTACAATATGTGGAGTATTCAATATTAATATAATCAAATTATCTGAATAAACGATAAATTTGTTTGTAGAATTTATATTTTATCAACTTAAACGAGATTCTTGTTAAAACTCATTAATAAATGAATGTATCGTAGCCATTAATTAAAGCCATGTTTAAATTGAATACAATAACAAGTAATATAAAAAAAAAAAGCATTTTATGGTCAATTCCTGCTTTTTTTCACTATATTGCAGAAAGTCTTTTATAAATAATTTTCATTCATTTTTTTATGTTTATCGGGCGCCATCTATTGGCAGATACACGCAACTTAAATCTAAAAAAAAAACTAAAATTATTTTAATTTAATTACTGAATAATATTTGAAAAAACTGCATCAATATCAAAATGTCATCCACTAAGTTCAAGAAAAATGTATTTGAACTTGAGTGGATGAATAAAAAAAAGTATTTTATGAACGATTGAAAAGTTGAAACAAGATATATATAGGAAGTGTGAGCTAATAGAAAAGATGGAATTTGAAAAAAAAAAATGAATGAACACCTACCCTCAGTAATGTTAATTTTCGAAGGATATTTATGGAATTTTGCTTTTTTGCAGGAAGCAGATTATTTTTTTTTAGATGGAATTTAATATTGTGAGATTTAACTATAATTATATTGTCGCCACTGTGAAAATGGTAAGTACAAGCTCTTTCACTTATGCTAGGAAGGATTGATAGTGAAACACGGTCTGAGACCATACGTTACGAATATGTTTATGTATGTGTTTAAGTTTTTACAGTGAATAGAATTAATATTGTAGAAGAGTCACAGGGTGCTATGTGTGTATTGCAAGTAAATATTATAATTGTAAATAGAGAGATTAGAGTGTTTCCATCCATCAAACGTCTTCTACACAGAACCTACCTGACATAACTAGTCGCGAGCAAGCGACAACAATATTATGAAAGTCATTGTAACTCACTGTCAAATAAAAAACAATACTACTGAATTGACATTATTGCATTTATCTTGTGAGGAAAAATGTATACGTTGCTGAGTAAATCGTGACCTGACTCATATAAAAACTTTTCCTTTTCGAACATCAGTTTCATTATATTCTGGCAATTTTGCGTTTGCATAATATTTTTGCTCTCCAACAACATAATAAAGTAATACAAGTCCAAAATTTTGAATTAAAAATTATGATTTTTTGATCTTTAAATGAATGAGCAAAATATGGTTTGCAATGAAACGCATGAATATAAACTCATGTTTGTGAAAAATTGCAATACCATGAAGGACTTACGCGAGTGAGCTGAAATTTTCAAGAAATGCAAATTAGCGCATGATATGCAAATGATTAAAATTTCAAATTCGTAGCGCATGAGTATGCTGAGCAGCGCCCTCTGAACGGCGGATGGATCCGAATAAATAGACGGCTGTAGCGAGGCGTGTATGGTTATCGGTGGTTATCTGCAAGTGGTAAACGTTAGCTCAATCGTTACTTATGCCTCTTCGACGAAAGAGAGCGAGATTTGAACAACTTACAGAGTTTGAAAGGGGGGAGAATCATCGGCCTTCGTGAAGCTGCATTGTCTTATCGTGCAGTAGCCGCTCGTGTGCAGCGTAACAGCAGCACAGTGATGCGTCTTTGGAAGCAGTGGACGGACGAGTGTCGGACAACTCGGAAATCCGGGAGTGGACAACGAAATGTGACGTCAGCTCGCGATGATAGACACCTGGTCCGCATGGCGCTGACGGACCGTACAGCTTCCTCTGACAATTGGCAGCACAGTGGTCAATAGCTACAGGTGTTTCATTGTGTGCTTCATCAATTCGTAGATGTCTGCTGCAGCGTGGACTGCGAGCAAGGACTCCTTTATACAGGATCCCTCTCACGCTAAACCATCGCCGCCTGCGGCTACAATGGGCCGCTCAGCATAGAGAGACCGGCGTGCTGATTGGCAGCATGTCGTGTTTTCTGACGAATCCCGCTTTAATTTGTGGTGCCATGATGGCCGCATTTGTGTCGACGCTATATCGGTGAACGCCACCTTCCGGAGTACATTATCGAACGCCACAGTGGACAAGCACCCGGAGTTATGGTCTGGGGTGCCACAGCATATCATGGACGATCTCAATTGCTAAGAATTGGGGGCAATCTGAACAGCAACTGGTACCTCAGTGAAGTTCTACAGCCCCAAGCTGTTCCTTCCTTCAAATCTTGCCAGGCGCTGTATTTCAACAGGACAATGCCCGCCCTCATATCGCTAGGACTGTTCAATCCTTCTTTTGCAACGCGGCAGGTACAGCTTCCTCCTTGGCCTGCATATTCCCGGATATGTCGCCGATTGAATATGTGTGGGATTTCGTTGGTCGGCATCTCACTCGTGATCCTCGTCCTGTTGATTCTGCAGACGAACTTTGGGTGCGCATACAAACAATATGGAATGCTCTCCCTCAGGCAGACATTCAAAATTTGTTTGACTCCATGTCACGTCGTGTAGCAGCACTTATTGCGGCGCGTGGTGGCTACACAAAATACTGATTCCGATCTCTTGTTATTGTTTGTTTGCTTTGAACATTTAATCATTTATTTGTACTACTACCACTCAAATGTGTATTAAATTTCATTCAATTATAAAGATTCCTTCATGGTGTTGCAATTTTCACAAACATGAGTTTATGTATCTTAAGAAAATATTTTAAAGCATTTTTTCAAATTTTTTCTATCTTTTATCTTAAAGTAAAAATTATTATATTCATTATAACAATCATTTTATTTTTTTCTAAAAGAAATTTCTTTCTAAGATAAAAAGGTTTTTCTTACCAATATGTTAACATGATTAGGTTTTGAAAATTAAAAAGAATTCTTACACTTTAGAGATAATTTCTAAAACCCATGAAAGAAATATATGATTAGTAAACAAGGATACAGTTCTATAATATCGATTGAATAAGTACATACATGCGGCTGGGAGCTGCATTTAGATAAACTTGTTTTATAAATGTTCGTGACAATATCGGCACCTTGTTTGTTCTCACACCTCATAGGATTTCATATTAATTTTAGTAACATTCAATGAAATTAAAAAGCAAACAACTAAAACAAGTAACCACTAATCGAATAATTTATTTAATAGCAATACAGAGATTTAATACCAATACACAGTGCCGTGCCCAACTTAAGGAAACAGTATAAGATACTGAAACAGTTGAAACAAGATTTAATAAAATCGATATTACAGTAAGGTTTAAGTGGAAAAAAATTGTTGGTTCTATAGTGACATTCATGGGGTCTGATGACTGAGTGACTAGCTCTCTGGCGCTGGTTGCCCGGCTTAGGGTTCGATTCTTGCCGGTGCCATGGATGTTTGTAGTAATTGGAATCCACTTTAAACCGTAGGTCCCGGTCCAATATGACTGTTGGGTATGGGGTGACAAACACCTCCTGTTTGGAAATCTGTCAGTAGGCAGACGGCCTCAACCCACCATGGGGTTGCTGCTGAAGAAGTGACATTTATGAAACCCCAAGCAATCGAACATAAAAGTTAATTTTTACAGAAAGTACATGATAAGTCTCAAGACCTAAAGTCATTGCTACAAACATAGGAGAGCGTTTTAGCATGGTGCCGAGAACATAGACTACATAAGTTATTATTATTATTATTCACTGTTGTGCATTATTTCAACCAAAACATTGATTATAAATGCACATTCACCCGAAATTATTGGTGCCGAAGAATCTTAAAAACGATCATGCGTTTGTAGCAAATTGTTTCGTCTTCATTCATCGTTTTAAGTACCTATCTAATATTATTTTGATCTGTTTGGTAGTTCTGGAGACATTCAAACAAAAAATGAAATTTCTAATAATTTTGGCTACCAGCGTATATTTCTATTAGCTGACACATTAAAACTACTTGTATAAAAATATTTTTTCTACATTGAAAGAACAAAAATAGTAGTTTTTATGTAACACTAACGTCTTCACTAGATATATTTAGTTGTTCATGAACCCAGTGTGGCTCCGGGTTAGTATAGCCTATGCATGTCGTAAAAGATAAATAGTATAAGTAAACATATTACAACATAATAATAATATAAACATAAATTTTTCATATATACAGATATTTTTACAATGAATGGTGATATTGATAACATAATTATGTTTTTAACTATTAAATACGATTATTATACGATTGAAATATCCTTTTTTATTACAATTTTAGGTCAAAGCTATTTATAGTGCATTTTGATACAGTTTTAAACTGTAATAATAAATGCTAAGGTTGTCTAAAGATAAAAATTTCATAGCCTATTGAAATAAAATTATTTATTGATTCACAATTTGGCGTAGTTACAAACTACTTCCAACTTACTTGTGGTACTAAATAGCCTATTTTGTTTTCAAACCTAAAATATTCGCAAAATTTATTAATTGCAGCGTCTTAATTAAATATGGAAGTGTGAAAATGTCCTGTAAAATTATATGCATTAAAAAATAAATAAGTTAAATATTTCAAATAAATCTGAGTTCAGTGGTTTTTATAAATGTTTATAAACATTATCTATAAAACATAGTTATGTGATAGAAAAAGGAATTATTAATAATTGAGTCATTTTTCAATTCCTTCTATTGTCTCACACTCTCCTTGTTCAAATTTTCAATCGTTAATAAAATACTTTTTTATTCATCCCTCAAGTTCAAATACATTTTTTTAAACTTGTAGCGTATGACACTTGATGTTAATACAGTTTTTCAAATATTAATTCAGTAATTAAATTTAATTAATTAATTTTAGTTTTTTTTAGATTTAAGTTGCGCATATCTATCAATAGATGGCGCCAGATAAACTTAAAAAAATAAATGAACATTACTTATAAAGGACTTTCTGCAATAGAGTGAAAAAAAGTAGAATTGTCTTTAATTTTTTTTTTTTTTTTCATATTGCTTGTTTATAATATAATTAAATGCATTGTTCGGACTGAAAAATAGGTCAACTTTTTGGAAACCCCAGACCAAAAAAAAATTAGCTTTCATAAAAGTAGGTATGGAAAACAAACAAAAAAATATTAGGCTTTAGGCTTAATTATTAGACTTTAATATTTTATAATTAGGCTTTGACTTTTTTTTATGTATGTTTCGATTCTTCACTGCTTAAAAAATGTTCTATTGATGCACTTATTTTTCATGCAGATTTAAATTGCAGATTAAACCTCAGTCTTTACACACTTAAAAGTGCATAATTAATCTATATTCAGAAAGAAAGCAATCAAGAACAGTATATAATTTATTAAAAATACCATTTTGACGAAACTATTACAAACATAGCCAGAATAAAGTTCTGTAATATGTTAACAGCATTCATAGCAGAATTAGAAACATTATGATTAAATGGTGATTCGGTAGATGGTATGCCAGTATCATGTCGAATAAGGGGAGATAATGTTGCAATAAAGACACCTCCATTTTGCTCGAAATCAAAGATGATTGGACGTGATTTTGTTTGACGTATAAGTTCATTGCAGGCTTGGGTAGTCAAAAAATGGAAGAATTGCTGAGTCTTTGCCTAAATCTCATTGCTTCTTCGCCGCACGTAGAATAAGTGTTCTTATCAACGCACTCGTTCGTACTATTTTGATATCTAAAATACACAGAATTATAGTATTATATAAAGAAGTTACATGCATTGGGAAATAATAATTGATAAAACTCTCCTTTAAAATTATTTAATGTACAATAAAACATTTAAAAAATATAAAAGAAAAATATGATTACGATCATCAATTGTCATCAGTTTAAAGATTAAATATAATCGGTTTCCTGATGAAAGTGAACGAAAGAAATAACGTTTAATTTCTTTGATGAAAGTTAAGATACATTCTATTTGTAATGATATGTTGTAAGGATACGTTTTATATAATAATACGTATTTTAAGTCATAAGTCATAAGTGTACGTGTAATAAGTAAAAATTTTAACTACTTTCAAAACGATGTACTAAACAGGTTTTCAAACGGTTAATCCCTTTTATGAGTGATCAAGTTCAATTTTATGTGCAAAATATATTTAAATCTAAATAAATTTTGGTGTGCTGCTATATTTACAGATAAGAAAGACTTTTAGTTTAAAATTTTTACTTTAGTATACATGTATATTATTTTTAATATTCAAAAATGTATATATCTTAAAGTAAAAACCCTTCAAATTTCTGAAATTCGTCATTTCGTTCAGATGCTTTAAATTTCTATACGTTTCACTAATTGAATTTTTTTGCGATTTTAACAATGCTCTATGTTAGGAGTCTCCAAACTACAAACTTCGGCCCGTCAGTGTCATCAATCCGGCCCGCGACAGCGAATAGCTTATTGTTGCTGTAATAAGTTGGATAAAAAACACAGAATGATAATAACTCGGTTTTATTCACTTGCTAGGTAAAGCTTGACAAGCATAATACGCAGAAAAATTTAACTTACGCATAACAACTAACAAATAATTGAAATGAATCCCACTAACATTATAGACTAGTGAACATCTCGCGGTTACCCTCGGTAGTTATGTTGGGTAAAGAGTATTGCATATGTATGTATATCGATGTTTGGAATGTATATATCCTGAATCAAACATATGATTTTTATTCTGAAAATTCCTCAGGAACGGAAAAGCTAAATTAACTAGTCTAGAAATTATAGATAATGGCAGAAAAATTAAAACTGTTTTGCCCTTGGTACTTACTGGACTAAACAGTATGGCCCAAAGGCTGGAAAGTTTGGAGACCCCTGCTCTATGTCATGCAATGAGAAATATTTGAGCTTGACAGACTCAATATATATATATATAAATATATATATATATATATAACACAACATATTAACACAAAAAAAAAAAAAGAGTATTGACAAACTAGTATTAAAAAACTACCATTTTCCACGAGAAAAGCTACTACTGGTATTCGGCAACATATGAAAATTACTTGACCATTATAGTATTCGCAATATAAAACACTATATAAATACACATTTCGGATTTTGAATAATTTCTTCTTTTTTTTTCTCTGTGGTCTAAATATGGCAGGATATTTGTGTTGCGAAGGTCTTTTTAATATAATTAACTTTTAGTAAATACCAGTAGTAGCTTTTCTCATGCAAAATGGTGGTGTTTTTTAATTCACTTTTTGTCATTTTTTTTTTTTTTTTTTTTTTTTTTTGATTTGTATGTTCACATATCGTGTTCCTTATATATGAGAGATTATTGTAGCAGCTGGTAGCTCTTTAACAAAATTTTACTTTTATAATTTTTTTCTTCCAAATACGTTTCAATATTTAGACAACTTTACTTGCATCTTGCGCATAACAAATATTTCAATAACTTGTTTTTATGTTCATGCCTGCTATTCTCATACACACACGCACACACAATCATATCATATCATACTAATTATAGATCATAAACAAATATTCATTCATTGCTGCATTCAACAAAAAATTACAAAAAATTAATTTATTCGTTTTAAAAATTTAAGTCAAATGTAATTACTGTAAGTTAGTTGTACATAACTAATCTAGCTTAGTTAGTACAACTAACTAAACTAATTTCAGTGTTACAAATTATAAACCATCAAAAACTATTTTCAGTGTTAAAGTTTAATTTTTTTTTTTTTCCTGCAAAGAAAAATTGTAATAATTTTAATATTTGTATCTTCAAAACGATTTGAAACACTAACATCGGTATTGATTTCTTATTTGAAACACTAACAAAAATTTTAAAAAGTGAAATATAAATAGTTGCATATTTAATCCTTTTATTTAAATTTTACAGAATTATAATAATTTAACCGGGAAGAACTATCTTTAATAAGGACCCATGCTGAAATAAAGAACCCTTTATTCGATTTTGTGTCAAAATCTGAATAAAACATGAAAGCATATTGTCAGATGTTCCTGGCTTAGAAAATCAGCGTTAAGAAAACAAGTACCATAAAAAATTTTAACAAAAGTCAATTCCTACTTTTTTTCACACTCTATCAAAATTTTCCTCTTGCATCGTCGCCTGTCGCCATCTATTATTAGATACATGCAACTTAAATCTAAAAAAAACTAAAATTAAAGAATTAAATTTAATTACTGAATCAATATTTGAAAAAAACTGTATTAACATCCAGTGTCATTCAAGTTCTACAAGTTCAAAAAAATATCTTTGAACTTGAGTGGATGATTAAAATGTATTTTATTAACGATTGAAAATTTGAACAAGATATATATAGAGTGTGAGCTAATAGAAGGAATTGAATGAGGTGTAATGGAAAAGTACTTACTTGTAGATATAGAATCATAATATTTTAACCAGGAAGAACTATCTGCAGTAAGGACACATGCTGAAATAAAGAGCTCTTTATTCAGATTTTGACACAAAATATGAATAAAGCATGAGAGCATATTGTCGGATGTTGCTGGCTTAGAAAATCACAACGGTGATTTTAATGTGGTGTAATGGAAAAAGCACTCACTTGCAGATATAGAATCATAACATTTTAACCAGGAAGAACTATCTTTAATAAGGACACATGCAGAAATAAAAGAGCTCTTTATTCAGATTTTGACACAAAATATGAATAAAGCATGAGAGCATATTGTCGGATGTTGCTGGCTTAGAAAATCACAACGGTGATTTTAATGTGGTGTAATGGAAAAGCCTCACTTGCAGATATAGAATCATAACATTTTAACCAGGAAGAACTATCTTTAATAAGGACACATGCAGAAATAAAAGAGCTCTTTATTCAGATTTTGACACAAAATATGAATAAAGCATGAGAGCATATTGTCGGATGTTGCTGGCTTAGAAAATCAGCGTTAAGAAAAATGTGTTGTAATGGGAAAAGTACTCACTTGCAGATAACTCTGAAGCTGCTCTCTTCACTCCTGAAGACGCCGAGACGACGAAGTTCTCTTTTGACAGGTTTCAGACACAAAGAGTTGCCGCGCGCTGCATCCCGAAAAACACATTCTCCGTGTTTTTTGTACACTGAAAAAAATGTGTTTGTGAGGATGGCTTATAAAATAAATCTTAGTGTTTTTTTTTTTTTTTTTTTTTTTTTTTTTTATTTTTTTTTTTATTTAAAATGGCAGATTATGAACAGTTACAGCAAAAAAAGAACAACGAACGAAAAAACATACAACAACAACAAAAAATAATACAACAAATACAACAAAACATGCTGAAACAGAGTTCATTAATCTAACAATAATGCCAAGTTGCAGATCTTTTAGCCACTAAAAGTGTTACCAGGTGCACCACGGGGGAGATAGATCTTCTGCGCACCCAATAAATCTTAGTGTACAATTCAATATTTTGCATATGTATAAATAAGCCGTGGAAGACAAGTATTTAAATTATGTGTTAAATTACACTTAAGTTTCTACTCTTTGTATTTATTAATATATATGAACAAGCAAATGAATTAGATCGACTTAACAGATGTCAACGTAATACATAATCAATTTCATCTTTGAGTTCATCTGCCATTTTTTTTTTTAGTATTAAAAAGTTTTTTAGAATATTTTGAAGTGAACATGTTGCACATATTTGTCACCCTTTATACAACAATATACAGGGTGAGTTATTATTAACCTAAAACTTTAAACTGAAATAATTTCGCAGAGTCTCACTAGATGACGCTAAGAATGCGTGCAGGGAAAGAAGGCCTAAAAGGAATTTGTTTCGTGTCAGCTCCAAGCCATTTTAAAAATGTTTCCCAAATGTCGTATACAACAGGATATTATATTTTTATTGTTAAAAATTGATATTATTGTAGTTAAAGTGCAACACTATTCACAAGGAAGTGGTCTGCAATATTCAGCAATCGGATTAGGCTTCTAGAGCAGGGGTCTCCAAACTTTCCAGCCTTAGGGCCATGCTGTTTACTCCAGTAAGTACCACGTTCCAAAACCGTTTTTTAATTTTTCTGCCATTCTCTGTAATTTCTAGACCAGTCGCCGAGTACGCCCTCTGAGCGATCATGCGCTTGCTAACTACAAACTATTGTCAGTGGAAAATCACAATTACATAAATTTCATTAGTATTTTTTTACAAGTGGAAACATTCGCGTTAATTTAGCTTTTCCGTTCCTGCGAGATTTTCAGGATAAAAATCATATGTTTGATTCAGGATATATATATATTCCAAACATCGTTGTACATACATCTGCGATACTCGTTATCCCAACATAACTACCGAGGGTAACCGCGGGATGTTCACTAGTTTACAATGTTACTGGGATTTATTTCAATTATTTGTTAGTTGTTATGCTTAAGTTAAATTTTCTGCGTATTACGCTTGTCATTAGGCTTTACCTAGCAAGTAAATAAAAACGTGTTATTATCATTCCGTGTTTTTTTATCCATCTTATTACAGCAACACTAAGCTATTTGCTCTCGCGGGCCGGATCAATGACAGTGGCGGGCCGGAATTGGCCCGCGGGCCATAGTTTGGAGATCCCTCTTCTAGAGCAATAGTAAGAGATCAGATTGAAAATATTGATTTATGCAGTGTCCCTCTCATCAAACACCATGTTTTTGACGCCCCTTTTTGATCACCCCATTTGGAGCCTAAATTATCCTTTTTAGCCTGAGAACGTACGCTTGTATGGGTGAGACAGTTTTGAAATTTTTCATTGAAAAGCCTAATCAGTACGATCGTGCTTGCCTCCCTCCCCCCCTTGCCTCAGGAGGGGCCACGGATTATTTTATTATTTTTTAATATCATTGGAATAATACCTACCAAAAATTTAAAAAAGTAAATTTAAGTATCAAAAAAAAAAAAAAAAATTCAGGACTTAAAGGGCTATAGCTTATTAATAGTTATCCTGGTGCATAGCAATGACCACCTTATTCACCAGCTATAAATCCATGTGATTTCTATCTTTGGATCATAGGAAAGATTTGGTTTACAAAAAAAAGCCGACAAATTTTATTAGTCTCAAAATGTCTATAAATGGCGTGTTTGCAAGCATTGAAAAAGAAACCCTTGAGTTTGTAACTGACAGTTTTGTGACTAGATTACACTATTGCATCACCTCTGAAAGTTATCACTGCTCATTAACTTCCTTTTCTACGTTCTTTTCAAAAAAAAAAAATGATTGTAGTACTATTTGCAATGACTCAAGAGTTATTTCTGTTAAAAGTTATAGGTTAATTAAAAGTCACCTTGTATAATCAATATATTTAGACATCAATATACAACAAAATATTCAATAATATTCAACAATAATAAGAAAGTGGAGTGTATATATATATTCAGGATTCGTTGGCCTCAAAAAAAGTCGCAGACATACTAAAAGACACACCCCACTTTCTTCTAAACAAATTATAAGTTTTTTTTCTTGTATCTCAATTCCATTTAGTACAAAACTAAAAAAATGTCTCAAACTTCTTCAGTTTTTTCTCACATTTTCTCACAAGTCTTTGAATTTCCTTTCCTTTGCAAACAAAAACATGAAATTTAATATATTTATGGCCAAGAAAAATCGCAATAGAAAATATCAGAAAGAAATCGAACGTAAATAAGATATTCTTAAGGATTGTAAAAAGAAAAAAAGAAAAACAATCTGAGTTGGAGAGAAACAATTATGATTGTATTAAAATTTATGAATTTGTATTTTGAATACTAAATTAACCAAAATTTCAACAAATCGAGGCTCACTATTAAAATCAATAAGCTCACTTTAAAAGCACACAACTTCTTATTACTGCAATAAGCGTAATACCGCAGCTTTTAAAGGCAATATGTACTTACATATATTCATTTCCATTCCTAGAATACATGTAGAGTTATAAACTTCTATAAGATCTTGTACAATGGGATCCGATTCAATGTTGCATTCCCTTGCTCCTCTTTGAAGACATTCCATGAATTCCTTATGTCCTCTGTGAAAGTCATAACATGTTTGAATTTTAAAATAAAATAAATCATTTTTTAAGCAAAAAACATTATTTTTTTAATAAATAGGAAGGAATTCAACGTTATTGTTTTCAAATACCGATCACATTCACCCCAGATGTCACCATTCGAACAGCGAACATTCCTGGGTTAGTGGTCTACAAAAAGAAGTCTTGCTTCATTGCACCCACATCACGCAATTGTAAGGGAACTCCCATAACATCTGGAGAGTACAATGTCTATTCGAGCTAAATTTGAAGGAATTCTGGCCAACAGTTTTATCTCCATACTCGGCATACTACACTCATGTCCATAAATTAAGGATAATGAAGTTCAAGCAAAGAAAGAGACAGTAGCAAAACAAATTTGACTTATTTGTAAAGTCTATTTATTAAACAAAAGGTAAAGAGCAAAAAGATGCTATATGTTTGACATAATTAATAAAAATTGCGATTTTTACTCCCTGGAGCAAATTTCAAAAAAGAACCTATTTACAAAAAACAGTATAACATGGTTAGTATGATGGTTAATATGGAATATGTCTTCCGGACGATGCAATACAGGCCTTACAACGCCTAGGCATGCTGAGTATCAAATAATCAATCTGATCTTGGGGAATATTACACCACTCATCAAGCAATGCCCTCCGAAGTTCCGATTGACAGGTGGCAGGGGTTGACGGGCTGCAATTCGTCGGCCAAGCATATCCCACACATGCTCTATTGAATTCAAGTCCGGTGAGTATGCTGGCCAATCCATACGGGTGATATCCTCCAATTGAAGGCATTCGTCTACAATGTTTGCACGGTGAGGACGGGCGTTGTCATCCATAAACAGAAATTCAGCACCCATGGCGCCCCCGAAACAAACTTACATGTTGTTCCAGAATGACATCCCGATAAATGTGGCCTGTCATCGTTACACTTTGAATATGCAGGTCAGTTCTGGAACCAAGAATAATTCCTCCCCAAACGAGTCATCCTGCACCACCGTAAAGGTGTCGTTCAGTGGTGTTCTCTTTGGTGGTAACGGGTACCTGGCGCTCTCCATATGAAAATCCGGCGAGAATCAGACTGCAAACTAAACCTGGACTCGTCGGAAAACATCACACCAGACCACTGTTGCTGTGTCCACAATGCATGCTCTCTACTCCAGGTTAATCGCAGGCGACAGTGAGTTGCGGCAAGTGGAACACATCTGACAGGCTTACGAGTATATAGACCAATGTGCCTAAGCGTCTGTACACGGTCTGCCTTGAAACTGTCGTACTGGTACTGAAGAGAGCTGACGAGACAGGTCTGATGCTGGGCTCCGTCTGTTTCTTTTGCAGTAACTGCTAAATACCGGTCCTCATTCGGCGTTGTAACTCGGGGGCGACCTGTGCTGTAACATCTACTCACATTACCATCATCTTGGAATCGTCGCCAAAGGCTGGAAATGACACTCTGGGCGATTCCAAGTTCCTCGGATACTTCCAGCTGGGTACGTCCACATTCCAGTCGTCCGATAATTCTACCACGTAATAAATCATCCAAATGCTTCCTTTGTGCCATAACTATGCGGTTATTGCACTGAAAGGCTTTTAAAGCGCTTGTGAACAATTTTACTTCTTTGCCACCAATCCTTTTGTACCCCTCTCTTACACTCTCGTCATTGTGACGTACTATCCGCGCCATCTGGTGGTTTCCTGTAATTTTCATATTCTTCTTCAAGATGTGTGTAATAATTCTACAGTGGAAATTTTTATTTTAGAGTTCAATTTCTGTGTGATTCTGAATTATCCTTAATTTATGGACATGAGTGTAGTATACCTGGACGTTTCCAGTTAGTTAGTCAGTTTTCACTCCTGTCATATTATATAATTGAAATGCTTTTAAACAATCGTAATCTAGGAATCCAATTTGATGTAAGATTTCCTGTCTTGAAATCTGTCAGTAGGCAGACGGCCTTGGCCCATCAAAGGCTGTTGCTCCAAAGAAGAAAATATTGTTAGAGCCTTTGGTAGCCTAACAAGACATAGAAAGTTGTACTATTACAACCTAAAATGAACGTGATGGCTCCTTGATGTCTGGCAAAAATTCTAACATATTATCTACTCATCTGACCATAAATGGATGCATCGGTCGATATAGGTAGTTTGGCATAAAGCTGGAGGCTTGTTTTCGCATTCATTCCATGCATAATTCTGTTCTGTACACAGATGTAATAATAGTTTTTAGAAAACTACTTAACTAATTATGTTTTCCATAGTTCAAATTCATATCTTGGATTAATTTTTAAAACATTTTTGAAATTAAAACCCGCAGTGATCGTAAACTGCTTTGTACTGAAGGTCTTATGCATGGCGCACCAGATGCAGAGCACGGGCCTTTCCTGAAAGATGGTGTACTGTAGGCGTAATTATTTAACAAGTTTACATGGGGAAAATATAACTATGGATTAGGATAAACTACACGTAAACAGAAAATATATTTTTTTTAAGTTGAGAATTATTTAAAAAAAATCTTTTCAATCTAGGATTTTATGCCTAAAATTAAAAGAACCAACACAGATGTAATAATAATTTTGAGTAAATTGCTTAACTAATTATGTTCATAGTTCATTTTCATATCTTGGATTAATTTTTGAAAACATTTTTGAAATTAAAAACTGCAGTGAGTTCTAAAATCAGGCTCCACCTAACACTTTAGCGATAAATATACAAAATATTAATTTTGATCATAAACTACTCTATACTGAAGGGTTGATGTGTAGTGCACAAGATGCTGAGCACAGGTCTTTCCTGAGAGATGGGCAGATCTACTGAAGGGCTAATTATTTAGTAAATTTACACGGAGAAAAAACATGTTGCTACGAATTAGGTTAAACTACATACAAACAGAAAATATTTTTTTTTTGTTGAGAAATTTTTTTAAATCATTTCAATCAACGTTTTTATACATAAAATTAAAAGAACTAACTTACGAACAGAATAAGTCCTCCGAATTTTTCGCTATTAACGTAAACAAACATGATGACTCTTTTTCTCCATACACATGCTCCATACACATACGCATGATGCAGTCACCAACAACACTGAAAAATATATCCATCATTGAAAAATAGAATGGAATTCTTTTTTTTTTTTGTGAAATAAAAGTGAATTTTATAAGAACTTCCTTACAAGAAGAACATAATACTTGATGGAAAAAGAACTTAACATATATTAAAATCAAATATATATATATATATATATATATATATATAAATATAGTAATAGATAAAAAGTAATAGGTCAAAAGGGTTGCCACAAAAATAGAAAGAGAAGATCGACAGCATTTGAGTAAAGTTATGCAAAAGGGAAACTAAACATTATGAGCGGAAATATGATCTAAATAGCATATTATCTAATAAACGAAACGGAAATATCACTCCATCCATTACTTAATAATGAGTAATAGTAGTAATGACACATCGCGGACTACTTCTAATTTAAAGTTAATGATCGCTTGAAAAAATAGATTTTACTTTATAATTACTTCCGAATTTTTTTTTTTTTTTTTTTGCTCTAGACGAATTTTAGATGATCTAGTGATAAACAGCAGTACATGGTTTTACATTTCTATTATCAAATTTATTTTTATTTTCTCACTTCGCAAATGTACAAGAGCAGTATTATTTATTTAATTTAGATAAATCCAAATTTTCTATGAAGAATTCATTCCATTTCATCATTTGTCCTCCATTCCATACTAGAGAAAGGACGAGTAAGAAATTACACTTTGGCACAAAAAAACATTTTTTCACACATTTTGCATTTTTTTTTTAATACAAATATTTTATTTTAATCAAATTTTTTTAGATATCAAAATGCTCAAAAGTTCATTCCTTAGACAGAAACGTTAAAACGGTTTTGATGTGAACATCTGGTGTTCAATATACATGTGTTCAAAATTCAAACTTTTATTTCAAGATCATACTTCCAAAGAATCTAAATTAAGCGGAAAAAATAATTGTTTTTATTGTTGCTAAGGAAGAAAACTTTCTATTGTGTATATCATTTAATTTGGTTAATTCTATAAAACAATTTAAGGTGTATATTGGATTAAAATTTTCATTATTTATTTTTACAGTTATAGAAATTGATATATAAATAATTATGACACTACTAACGATTTTACATCGCTGATATTATTTTAAATGCTTTAAATTTTTTTGAAAAGGCCAACTGAAGTTGAAAAGGCTTCTTCGTTATATTTGTACGATACATAACTTAGATTTTCTTACTCCAATCATAACAGTTATGCTCTAAAATATATATCAACGTTAAAAAAAATATCCTTGTTATTTTATAAACATTATCTTTTGTTTCTACAATTACAAAGAATTATTCCGTTAAACAATCGTGACTATGATCAACATAATTCATTCATAGGTCACACAAAAGTATTCATATAACTAACAGGCAAATTATTTTTAAACAAATAGATTAACTACTTCAACGTGAACTAAAATATTTAAAATATTGTTATTTTCCACTTAGAAATTAAATATTCTCTTAATTTAGATTATATTTCAATACACATAAAATATTAGTTAGCATATATATTAGTACATCAATAGTTACATATTAATTAAAAACATACTTATAAGGTAGCATATTATACATAGTAGTTAAAAATAATTTATTCGAATTTAAAAAAAACAACTTTATTTATATCTTCAAACTATAAAAAAAAATCAATAAAAAAAAATCAAAATTAATGAAAGAAACAAAAAAGTTGCTAGCTTGTGACAGGAATATTTCTTTTTTTTAATTGTTTTAAATTTTTTAAAGAGGATATGTAAAAATAGGCAACTACACTGCTTAAATAAGTTGATTAGATAAAATATAATGTAATATTATATAATATTGCTTAATATTGATTTATTATATTATATTATAATATTAATATAATATTGTTTTTAGAATCTACGCACTACAGAAAAATAGCTATATTTGTGATATTAAATGTTTACGTTAAATGCCTACTGAACATTTTACTTAAAAACCTATTTAAAGCATAGACACAATAAGGAATTTAAATTTCTACTTACCGGCTAACATAAAAGCGAAACTGATCTTCATGCTAATGTTACTCTCAATGCTGCAGAAACGCTTTTAGAGTGGACTGCCGGAGGTTTGCATCCTATTCGTTTAAGCAAAGATTAAACGAAAGGATACAAACCTCCGTTTAAGAATTTCAAGATGACTGAAATGACTTTCACAACTGCAATTTATTCGTTGAAATCAACCGTCAAAAAGCAACTAAAACCTGTTGAAGAATTAGGGCAGGGATGCAGAATGTAATATTACTTTCCGACTCTGCATTTCTTTTTGCAGCTTATCAAAGGAAAAAAAAAAACAGAAATTTTTCTTCATTTTTTTTCCGTTTCCTTTTCCCCAATATTACGTATTTCTAACTTTTTGACATCATATTTTGTCCACTGTTTGTGCAGTATTACAACATAAATATGTGTGCAGCAGAAAGTTATTCATTTCCTACTATTAATTCACACACTCGCTATATATATCTTATTCAAATTTTTAATCGTTAATAAAACACTTTTATTCCTCCACTCAAGTTTAAATACATTTTGTGAACTTATAGTGGATGATACTTGATGTTAATATAGTTTTTCAAATATTAATTCATTAATTAAATTTAATTAATTTATTTTAGTTTTTTTTTTAGATTTAAGTTGCATGTATCTACCAATAGATGGCGCCAGATGTAAGAGGACAATTTCAACTTTATTATTATAAAGGACTTTCTGTAATATAGTGAAAAAAAAGGTAGGAAGTGACTTTAATTTTTTTTTTTTTTTTTATATTACATGTTTTTATAGATAAAAGCAAAAGCGAGACAATGTAAAAAATGGATGCTTTGTTAAATGCGTTGATAATAATTGCCCTTTCTTAGATTGAATTAATTGATAAATATATATGAATAATCATTAAAATGAAAAATATTTATTCTGGGAAAGTCAAATATGTAAAACATTTATTTTTCAGCCGTTGACTTGAGCTTTTATAAAAAAAATATTGATTATTTGTCATTTTATTCGATTAACTTACTTATTTCTCCACTGATTTTTTTTCCAAAGGTTAGAAACTTTGGCCTGAAGTTATTCATTCTGACAAAATATATGCAGCAGATTCAACATTTCTTAGGTCACACAACCCGGCTACTTTTATAATGCACTCATACTTTTCCAAACTTAGTTTGAACAAACAGCTCAAAGGATGGCATGTAATGTTTTTCTCTCTCATTTCCCTCATCCTAAAACCTAATAGAAAAAAATTCAAATCTGCAAATTAATCCTGCCCATACCCAGAATCGACATATGAGATTTTAGTTCTGCATTGCTTAAGGAAATTAGAACCATTTTCCATGTGTTCGGAATTTCAACAAAATAGACTCTACCTACTAATCTACCAAACTGCACTCTACGTATTTCTGTACTACACTCTACCTACTACCTAATTTTTTTTTTTACATTTGGAGTTGCTAATATAATCTTATTTGTATATGGCTAAATAATTTTTTTTCATAAAAAAGTATCTTATCCCAAATATATATTCACCATTTATTGTAATCCAAAGGTAACATAGTCAATTCGAGGTACACTCTCACCATTGGACAAAAATCAATTTTTGCTGGTGGTAAGAAATAAATAATTGTTTGGAAAATCAGTAATTTCTTCGTTTAACACATATAAATATAAACTTCATAAATGTTGTTAGATTTGTTACATTCAATAAAATAAGAAGAGATACACACTGGATGCAATATTCCTTCTGCTTTGTTTAAAAATAGCGTCGTTTCACCCTTCTGTACCATTCTAAGCCGCAATTAATTCACCTTCTTCATAATCCTGCAAGTTTAGAAAATCTCTTATAAAGTTGATATCTGTATATTCAATTAATTAAATACAACGTAATTTATTTAGGGTTGATTGGAGTTTTACTAAATTAGTGGATACAATTTCGGTGTATGATTTTAATATTTAACTCTTCGTTGGGTACCAAGTGGGGGGCTACCTTGGGTTCAATAAAACATTGGGTACCGAGTCGCGTCTTCAGATTAAGTAAGACGGTCAAATCTTTGATCTCTTCTCTTCTGGAAAGTAAGAGGACGATTTAACAGTTCTAATTTGCAATTTTGAATAGTTTGTACAGTACAGGCAGCTATAACCGTATATTTCTTCATTGATTATCGCCTCGCTGCTTAAATAAGTATTATAACCTAATCAGGCATTTTTTAAAATTGATTTTGAACAAAATATACTTTTTAATTTGTTTTAAATAAATAAATCAAATCACATCATAAATTAAATGGTATGTTTATATAATATTTGCATTATGGAATAAAGTAATTCAAATGCGAAAAATATTAATTATGAATTAAAACCTATAGTTCATAATATAATTCATAAATTATATTATGAATTAAAGCATATAGTTCCCTAACTTCGAAAGCATGAACACATTGCGCATTATTAAGTAATAGATGAATATATATATATATCTTAGACAAAAAAAAAATGTCTTATTTGAAGCATTTCAATCTCTGTTCTGTTTATATTTTAAAGTGAAAATGGGTTTTAGTCTATATACACTGAAGTGACAAAAGTCATGGGATACCTCTTAATATCGTGTCGGCCCTCATTCGCCCGGCGAAGTGCAGCAACTCGACATGGAATGGACTCAACAAGTCGTTGGAAGTCTTCTGAAGGAATATTGAGCCATGCTTTCTCGATAGACGTCCATAATTGTGAAAGCGTTGATGGTGCAGGACTTTGGGCACGAACAGACCTCTCGATGGTGTCCTTATAAATACTCGATGGGATTCATGTCGGGCGATCTAGGTGACCAGATCATTCGTTGGAATTGTCCAGAATGTTCTTCAAACCAATCGCGGACAGTTGTGGCCCGGTGACATGGCGCATTGTCCTCCATAAAAATCCCATCGTTGTTTGGGTACATGAAGTCCATGAATGGCTGCAAGTGATCTCCAAGTAGCTGAATATAAGCATTTCCAGTCAATGTTCGGTCCAGTCGCACCAGAGGACCAAGTCCATGCCATGAAAAACAGCCCACACCATTACGGAGCCACCACCAGCTTGAACAGTGCCTTGCTGACAGTTTGGATCCATGGCTTCGTGGGGTCTGCGCCACACTCGAACCCTACCATCAGCTCTTACCAACTGAAATCGGGACTCATCGGACCAGGCCACGGTTTTCCATTCATCTAGGGACCAACCGATATGCTCACGTGCCCACGAGAGTCGCTGCAAGCGATGTCGTTCTGTCAGTAAAGGCACTCGAGTCGGTCTTCTGCTGGAATAGCCCAAGAAAGCCAAATTTCTCCGCACAGTTCTAACAGACAAGTCCCTTGTACGTCCCACATTGATTTCTGCGGTTAATTCACGCAGTGTTGCTTGTCTGTTAGAATTTACGACTCTTGCAGACGTCGCCGGTCTCGGTCGTTAAGTGCAGGCGGTCGACCACTGCGCTGTCCATGGTGGGATGTTATGCCTGAAATTTCATACTCTCGGCACACTCTTGACACAGTGGATCTGGGAATGGTGAATTCCCTAACGATTTCCGAAATGGCATGACCCATGCGTCTAGCTCCAACTAACATTCCGCGTTCAAAGTCTGTTAATTCCCGTCGTGCGGTCATCATCACGTCAAAACCTCTTCACATGAATAACTTGAACAGAAATGAAAGCTCTGCTAAAGCATTGCGCATTTATACCTGTTCTACGCGATGCTACTGTCATCTGAAAATTTGCATATTGCTATCCCATGACTTTTGTCACTTCAGTGTATATAAATGTAGGATTTATTTGTGTGGTAATCAGTAGGGGGCGACACATTGCAGTTGCTTGTCTTTGACAGAGCCTGTTTACAATGTGGGGAGTATTCAACTTTGAACTCTGACCTCGGGAGAAGGGGAAAGGGCCCCGTAGATGAAGAAAGAGGTAAGGGAACGCTAGCCGTGAACGGAGGAGTCGAAATTGGAACGGGCTGCGTCAAGCAGCCAGAGAATGTTATTGTCATGTATTAAAATTTGATGTAAATATCGCTGTAAATATAACCGTGCTTCATTAAAATGTGTTGAGAGAAAACCAACGCTTCGTTGATGTGTTTGGAAATACACCCCTAGACACCACTTCAAAAGTTCAGCTTTGGTTAGACTGGTAGAGAAGTCTAACAAAACTGTAGGTTCGGCCGGGATGAATCTATTGAAACCGGTGTAACGCTACAAAAATTGGGGGTTCGGCCGAGATGCATCTTTTGCAAGCGGCTAAACTCTAATTACACATTAATATATTCAAAATTAAAAGAATTTGAATGTTTCCTCGACAATTTCGAAAAGTCACAAAATGAAAGGTAAAATTACACGCAATAAAGAAAAATTAAATCTTTAATATCGTAACCGCATGCGTGTTTGTGTGTGTAGTGGAACAAGTTTAAAAAAGATCTTTGCAATTTCAGCACCTCTATTGCTCACGCACCTCATATTATTGCGATGCCTTTTATTATTATCGCATTCATTGAAATTCAAAAGAAGACAATTGAAAAGACCATTCTTCAACGTTTGAATGACGGAATTTTATTATCGGGCCAAGAATGCTACCAAATTGTGTTAAAACCTTGAATGTATATCCTTTTTTTGTATTATGTGGGATGAAATTTTTTACACCTACAATTTTGAAAATCACGCCCATGTGTGAATCCAAAAGAATTGTATTTTCCCTTTCTCTATTTAACCCTTCCCCTTTTAGGGAAAGCTATCGAATATATCAATTTAATAATAATAATAATTAATAATCAATAATAATAATAATAATTAACCCTTCGCACTCGAGGGCTCCGGAACGGAGCCATTAAAAATTAGTCTTCCACTCTCAAGCTTGTCTTCAATACATAAATCTAATAATAAATCAAATATTTTCCATCTAAATCAATGTATGCACAGAAACAATTTATTATTTTATGAAAATAAGATGGAAAATTAACCCTTTGAAGACAAATTTTAAATGGCTCCGCTGCGGAGCCCTCGAGTGCAAAAGGGTTAATAATAATTAATAATAATATTATAATATTAATAATAATAATAATTAATAATAATAATAATAATATAATAATATAAATAATAATTAATATCGAATATATTATTTACTTTATCCTCGGCATAGCTACGAGTCGATAATTTTCGACGTCACTTGTTCAGATTCGAACAATCAACCTCAACTCCGACATTTAATATGCCAAGCACCTTTATTGCTCCAGCCACTTCGCTCCTTGATTAACGTGTTAGGTTTCAGAACGCAAAAACCTAGTCGATGCTGAGATTCATCTGTCTATATAGGACGTAACATAAGACAACCAAAAAAAAATGCATTAAACAAAAACTCCTTACCACCAGATAGTTCTTAAGGTGTTCATTTTAAATTGCTTTGCACAATACAGTAAAGTGTAGCAGGCTTCCTGCAGTGAACCTTGGATAACGATAAATCCGATGAATACTTCACTTTTAACTTAAATATAAGATTGCTCAGTAACTATTACGTGAAAGGAAATAATAATATTGATTGAATTAAACTTTTTAATAAATAACCTTGAAATATCATATTGACTTAATATGCATCATAAAATTACGATTGAATGCGTTCATAAATAAATTACGCGGTAATGAATTTTTAAAATTTATTATTTTAAGAGATCTGAGCCTAATTCTTTATTTTAAAGTGCTTAAAAAATATTAAATTACTATATGCTTAAAATTGAAACATCTTATCCAAACAAACAATTGAGAATACAATAACTGAAGCAGACCATGACAACCAAATTGAAATATTACATTCTATTCAAACAAACAATTAACAATATATTAGAAATCCCGCCAACTCAAACAGGCCATGACAAACAATTTTTTTTCTCGTTTATAAAACGTTTATTGCTGATTTCAAAATTAAGGAAATATTTTTAGATTCGTTAAGGGGGTTCAAAAGTTATATTAATGTAAAAATGTGTCTATTTCGCTTCCATTTTTAAGAACTCTAAAGGATGTAAGCAATGGTATTTAAAAATATTTTCTGAAATTCTTAAATTTTAATTTTTTTTGTTTAAATTATAATAAAAAGAGCTTATATTTAAAACTTGTTTTTAATTAGAACTAATTTAGTAAAACATTTTTTGAGATTATTTCATTTTTATTTATGGGTTAAGAAAGGGAACTTCAGCAGTAAATATCTCCTGCAATAATCCGTAGAAGATTGTGAATTTTTGCTTTGCAGAGATTCTTTTTGCATGAGGCTTGCAGAATACCCATGCGTGGGGCACCTTTAACCTGCATGCTACACGTTCACTTGTTTTACAGGAGCGATTCTTCATTGATGTATGAGCAGGTATTATAAATGAATTCTTTATTAACCATACTTGATATCACATCGACTCAACGGTGATACGTATCGCATCTTTTTGGAAGAAGTATTACAAGAATTATTTGATAATGAAAATTCCATATTGTTACAAAACGACGGTTTAGCCACATACGAGTCTCGATGAATTGGAGACGAGGTGCACTAGTCGCTTTGCCAGCACATTCATTCAATTTATAAAGATTTATTTTCGTATGAAAATATCTCCAGGCACTCATTTAGAGATTTCAGTTTACTTTCATGATGACCTCAATGTCCAGTGATAATGTGCGAAACTAATGTATAGGAGAGCTGAGGTTTGAATCAGCTGGCGGTATTATTGTAGTCACTGTTTTCTGAAACGAGGAAATTAGATGGCCATTCTAACAATGTGTGTAAAACCGTCTCGAATCGCTAGTCAGGATGTTTCGCAGGAATTTTTCTATGTTTCTCCCATACCAGACAATTGCAGATTAAGATTCCCTAAAAGCTATCTTCCATCGTGTCTACAGGATGGTAAAATATGTTCCACCTTCACCTTTTAATTGATAGGGTGTTACATACTGAAATAACAGGCATCTTTTAAATATTATGACAATCACTTTCTTTGACATTGCCAACCTTTTAACAATGCTGTTGGTGACAATTTTTAAGTAGGGGGTTTGCAGATTTCATTATGAAATTTCCAAAAAAAAAAAAAAAAACCACAAATTGTACGCAGCGTCTAAATCTGCATCCCAAAATCTTGACGCTCTTTTTATCGTATAATCCTCAGTTTATAGGCGGAATATCAGAGTAATTCTGGTTTTATAAGGCGGATAAAGAGAAGGAAAAAAAAAAGATGTTACTTTTATTTAAGCTTGTTCTTTTTGTGTTGAGATGTGATGACATTGAGTCTATCCACAAGCCTCAGACTTCTAACTTATCCTTTTTTTATTAAAATAATTCAACAAACATAATAAAGAACTTAACGCAACTCATCAATAAAAAAGTAAAAAGCAGGACAGGGATTACTTGTTAAAACATTTATAATCCGCAACATTTAAATAACTTTGAATATAACACAGTAGTTGAATTTTTGCATTAATTAAAACAGATTTAGAGTAGCTAGGATGTACTGCAATTGCACCAATCTTACACTTAATAAAAACCCTTCACAAATACAAGAATAAAAATAAATAATTTGATTTTCAGAATCATATTGCTCAATCATATTGCTTTTGGTTTACGCTTCGTCAGCTGTTCACGATATGTATTATTAACAAATTAAAAGAAGTTTCAAACTAATCAAATATCCAGCAATAGGTAAGACGTTGATTGGCTAGGGACATAAACGATCAAGAAAGAGAAGGATTTGTTGACTTGCTTTCAGTGAATAGATGTTCTTCTGAAGATGAGTTAGCAATAACTTTAAAAGTAATTATGGATAAATAAATTTGCCATGTTATAAGCCATGCCACTCATGTGTATAACTTCTACGTCTGATTTCTTTCACTCGGCAGCCTATATAAATTATGATTTCAATCCTTGGATTCCGATTTTAATATTTTTGCGTTACAAGTAGGTACACTGCCGTTTAAAAGGAATGATTTTTAGTGATCAAATTGCAAGAATTTTTTCTATAAGGAAAAGCATTCGTTGATTAAAAGAAAAAAAAAATCCAATTGCTTATATAATATGTCAGTGTTTATATCACAATCATTGTTTGTCGCTATTTTTTAACAATTATCTGCGAATAATAAATTAGACAATAATTATTGTATTTTAATTTTGCCTACTATGCAATGTCGAAGTGGCGGTAGTTGAGTTTCGGTACGATGGCAGTTCGGTTCGAAGAAAAACGAAATCTTATCCATTATGGAATGAGTACGATAATTTAACGTGAAAATAGTTACGTTGTGTTAGAGACAAAAGGCGAGTTTAATGTAGCAACTCCTAGCCCAGTAAATCTGAATGTCATCACTATCAGAACTAGTAAATAAAAAAAAAAGTCAAATAACTTACCAGGAAAAAAATTTTCAGGTATTTAAGGTTTTTTTCATATAGCTTTAATGCACATAAAAATATAAAATGAATTCTATATTATTTAACGAACCAAATATTTTTTAAACACTTTTATAAGCTTTGATTTAATAAAGGAATTATATCAAACTAAAAGTTGAATATTTAAAGTGATAAAACAAACAAATTGGCATAACAGAAATTTTTTTTATTTTTAAAAAATGTGTTTTCTTTCACCATTTGACAAACTAGATCCACGTGTAGTAATAAATACATATTAACAATTTTTCTTTCGTGTTAATGTTTTTCAAATTACAAACGTAACTATTTATAACAAAACAATGAGAAATAGTGTAACACTTAATAAAAAGACATTTTAAACATTGTAACAACAATCAAAGCAATAATAAAGCTTTGTGGTACGCTAAGGTGCGTTGCAGCACTTTGGGGTAACATATAATTTGGTGATACGGTTGATGCAACATGAAGACCAGCAGCTGCGACGGAATGATGATTGGATGAAGATGCTGTTTGAACAGATATGGCGTCATTTTGCATGAGAGCATAATGAATTTCATTAGTTTCAGCTTCATTACTTTGGCTAACCACAAGGCAAGCATCGTTGGACAACCTAATAGGAGCATCGCTGAGTCGTTGTCGAAACCTCATTGCTTCCGCACCACAGGTAGTGTTGATGTTGTTGTTGATGCAGTTATCTCCACTAGCGGAATATCTAAAATATAGAGAGTTCAATTATTATATATCCAATGTTGTGTAGTCATACAAGCTGCTATTGAATTATAATTTTTAAGAGAACGCAAAGTAGAACATTTCAAATGACATTATATCATGCAATAGCAATGGGAAAAGACATATAACCTTTTCTATTGATTTTGTAGCAACAAAGTAAAAAAGAAAATAGTTTGTAATAAACTACGTTGGTATTTTGTACCAGATTAAAAGAAAATAACGAGATCAATGAGAATCTTCCCAGTTATGATAGACTGAAAATATTTAGAACTATATATTACTACTATGTATATTGGTTTTAAGCATATCATTTTAATAAAGCACATGCCTAGATTATCCCCAGTCATACAGTGATAAAAAATGCTAACTGTTCTTCGATGTAAAATTATAATGATGTTTTCCTGATTGTACACTTCACACGTAATTATCTGCATTCAATATTAAAATGTATCGAGTTTCTTTGAAATTGCAATGAGTAAAAATTCAATCTATACGCCCTCCATAAACCAACTCCATCTGCAGTTTTGTTGCAAGAAACATAACGGGGAGATGAAAGCTGAAGAAAACTAAAAAGGTGCTCAAGGCAAGATTAGACTGCTTTGCGGCAGTCCTGAACGCATCAAACGGCATCATCGATCACCAACCAAATTCCTTATCACCAGTGGAACATTGCACCTTCTCCCAGCACTTGTATTAAACTAGCTTTTAGAGGCCTTTAATACGTATACGTTTACGATAGTAGTGTGGAACAACTTCATATCTGATCATCAGATCTGCCAGCATATCGACATTGCATGATTTTCTAAGAGGAACTCCGCTTTAGTTTTGGGGTAAATGTCTATAGAACCCTGAAAGAGCTGTCCCAATCAGTCTCTATTTTACAGATGCACACATACAATATTCCTGATGTGAGGTTGCGTAGTGCTGTCTTTTATAATAATCATGCATAAATCTCAGCCAAAATGATACAACGTAGATATAGCGACAGTTTGAGTTATGCTTCGCGGTGAATCATCCTAGGCTAATTTTCACAATGTGGCAGCCCAATAAGGTTTGCGTTCCTCTGGACTGACTTCATCCTTATTGTTGATACTCTTCGTCGGACAGAGTTTACTGGGCTATTTGCTAATTACGTGTGTATGAGATCATGGTTGGCTGCCTTATTCTGTCCCCCCAAACTGTTGATTGTTTGTCAAACAACTTTTTATTCACTTTTTATACTACCGCCAATTAAAACAATTTGCTTCGATTATGATGTGTCAATTAAAAGGGAAGAAAGATTTGAAAATTACTTACTTGCAAGCAATCCGCAAAGTTTTTTCTTTAAAACTTCGGGTGGGATTAATTCGAAAACCCAAACTAGAAATTTCTCTCAAGACAGGCCTCATGCATACAGCGTTGCCTAGTGCAGCGGTAGTAAAAACACAATCTTTATGTCTCTTGAACACTGGAAGAAATTTTCAAGAAATTGTTTATAAAAGATTTAAAATTTTAGGATATACAATACATAACGTGTTGTTTGTTATAAGTTAGAAAAACAGTATAATTGAATGATGAGATTTATAATTTTTTTATCCCATCTACACAAGATCCAAAATAATGGCTGATCGTTTGTAGAGTTAGATCTCTTGACGAAAGATATGATGTACGGCAGTTTTATGTAAACAAGAAATCCATATTTTGATCCCGGTGCAATAGCATCGTGATCAGTCATGAAATTGTTTTTCACAAAAATATTTATTGCGATTTAAAATATTTTAACACTTCTAGATAAAATTGCAAAATTATTACCCTAGTGTTTAACATTTCTTCTTTTTTTTCATTAAAAACAAATTACTTATATAACAATGTTACTATCAAGAACTATTTTCCATGGTTTCCCGTTGCTAAATAAAAATGAATGAGGAAATCATAAAAATGTGACAATATTTCAACAATAAAATTTAATATTTATGAAAAAAATATTTTAACTCTGTGTATACATGGCTATTTAAAAAGCTATCAACAAAAAATGTAATATCATGTAAATGTATTTATGTAATTTTCTAGTTCTACTTCGGTTCTAATTTTCACAAAGAGATATGAAAATTGAGGTTAAGGGTTTGGTTTGTCACTTTTTTGGGTCATTTTTGTGCACACTTTGGTTAATTATGCAGGGACTTACTGTTTAATGTGGACTCTGAACCACTAATAATTATCCATGCCATGGACAGGAGTCGAACCTGAAAGCCGTAGTAAAAGGACAGATTGCTAGCCAATGAGCCATAAGGCCGCTGACGTTAATGCTAAATAGATTAGTTCCTATGATAATAAGTTAAGGTATTTAACAAGATTAATAAATCAAATACTTACATGTATTCATATCTGTGCCTTCAATGCATGTAGTGTTGTAAATATTCAAAACATCCTGTACGACTTGTTCCGATTCAACGTTGCAATCTCTGGCTCCATTAAGAAGACATTCTAGCAATTCATTATGATTTCCACTGAAAAGTTAAATAATGCAAGAATTTAAAGTTAAGGACACAAAACTAATTTTTAAGTACAAGTAATTATTATTTATATTGTAAACGTGTATTTAAAAATCTTTTCTCATTATAAAAAATTAAATTTCTTTGTAAAGTGTGGGTGGGGAACTACGACTATTCCCCCAGGCATTCAAATTGATGCAAGAAATTCAGACACATTTCCTGGAAGTCTACACATTTTTCAAAACGGTGTTTGTAACTCGGGTTACTAGCGAGATTCAGATTCGCTAACTACTTCAACTTTTTAAAAACTTTAATAATAGTCAATTTATCCTTTTTATTAAGAATAGGTTGCAAACTTTGTTCAAGATTTTCGTTAATAAAACTTTTAAACTTGTATAATCTTAATATATTAAATTTATACATTTGTTTCCATTCAACATGATACAAATATAATTTTTATTGAACCGTGCAACTGTGCTTTCTGGGGCCCCCAGTGGCGTTCAGAAGACATGGTCAGTATGCCTATTGACTTTCAACCGCGATGAAGTACAACACAACCGGCGCTGCCGCTGAGAAACTATGCTATGCAACCTCTCATCCCGAGAGGAATCATGCAACCTCTCATCCCGAGAGGAATCATAGTATAACCTCTCATCCCGAGAGGAATCATAGTATGCAACCTCATCGAGAGGAATCATCATCCCCGAGAGGAATCATAGTATGCAACCTCTCATCCCGAGGGAGAGGAATCAACCTCTCATCCCGAGAGGAATATATGCAACCTCTCATCCCGAGAGGAATCATAGTATGCAACCTCTCATCCGAGAGGAATCATGGTATGCAACCTCTCATCCCGAGAGGAATCATAGTATGCAACCTCTCATCCCGAGAGGAATCATAGTATGCAACCTCTCATCCCGAGAGGAATCATAGTATGCAACCTCTCATCCCGATCCAACCTCTCATCCTGAGAGGAATCATATGCACAATCCTATGCATTTGTTGGCCTAGACTCTCTCCCAAGGAGGTAGATTTCGGGATGCCCGCGGAAATCTAAGTATCAGGCTTTCGGCTTAGAAATATAATCCTTCCACAAATCTGGAATCATTTGCCTGTAAATGAGTTAAATATTGTATTTATCTAATTGTATGTGTGGAATGCCTGGTGTAAATACTATAAAGGTTTGAGAGTTCTCAAATATGTGTTTCAAGTCTCAACCCAAACCCATCCAGTTTCAATCCAGTTGCTCCAACCCACAACACAACATTCTAGAACCCAACGTGGGGCCCAGCCGTACTTGCAGACTACAGCCTTTTATTTTACACATGCATGTTTTTTTTTTAAGATTTAAATACGATATTGTTTTTATGCAAACTTTACTTAGAATTGTCATTAAAAATTGCCTTCCATTTGACCACCTCAATGTCCATTATTGTTGAAAAGATCAATAAATTACAGTTTCAACTGTACGCATAGAGCTTCACAAAAATCGACTGCTGCATTTAATCATCAATTTGAAGCGGTAGTTATAAACAAAAAAAAAAAAAAAAAAACAATCAGAAATTTTATTAGACATCGTTCTTTTTCGAGAACATTGAGACAATTTTTCCGTCAAACTGATATAGCATGCACATTCCAGCTCGTGATTTGTCTTCATTTGCAGGATTTCAAACCTAGCTTCCTCATTTTAAAAACAATTCTTTACCACTAAGCTATGACATTAGATTTTAACCCTTGAAGATTGAGGTTTTTTATTCACAAGCAATATCTTTATTTCATAAAAAGTTAGACAATATGTTCATTAAAATCATACAAAGAAATTGCAATATTTTACATAAAAAAAAACATTAAGATAATTTCATTCAACTCAGTTCCCTTAGTTTTATGGATAAAATGCAACTTACACACAAAGGAAATTCCCCCGATGTTGAACTGCCCGAATCATAACGCATGTTGATAGCTTGAATTGCATACATACTATATCACACGATACAATTCCAACAATCGCTGAAAAGATATATATATTTGTCAATATAAGAAAAATCCGTCATTATGCCTATGATACAAGCATATTAATATATTAAATATAAATGTTAACTTATATGAAATAAATTATTTTAGTGAAATAATGATTATATAAAAATATATTTTACTGTTCAATGTAAAATGCAGTAAATTTTACAGAAATAAAAATCTATTAGTACGAAATTGGTTTTCAAATTAGTGCAGGGTAGTTCTAAATGTAAAACTTAAATCAGACATACAAAAGCAAGTATAATAATTCGGAAACAAACTACATACAAATACAAGGACAAATAGCTAATAACCGATTATTTATACAAGTTATCGTATCAAAATTAGCATTAAAGACAGTTGGCATTCTCAGATATCTATGTTTATATTAATGAACTACATTAATAGAAATAATGCATTAAAAATTCATATATTGCTTATCTTATGCACGATCTTTTTTAGAATTATCCTGTTGCCCACCTTTAATAGTGCCTGCAGTACTATTCTTTAAAATAGACATTTATAGACATAGCCTGTCGACATTTTTATGGCATGCTCTTCTTCAAAGAACATAACAGACTCAGGGAAACATGAAATACTAAAAGGAATCCACTTCATGAATTTTTATTAAAAAACTTAAAACGAGACCTTCCAATACACACAAAAACAATGCGATGAACTAACATATTGTAACAATATAACTCTTTGGGATTTCGCCAAAAACGCGAAAAGCAAAAGTCAAAATCTCCAAGTTATAGAGAATTAACAACAGTAATCCCAGCCTTAAAAAGTTAAAATTACAATATATGTCCACTATAGTCAATTTCAATTCAATGGCATTCATCATTAAGAAACTGAAAATATTATAGTATATGTTTATGGTTATTGGTATAAACAAACAGGCACGATACATCCAACCTGTGTTTTCTTCCGAAACCTAGAAATCAAAAGGAAGATTGCTACTAAAATACCACCGAGTAAATAGAGAAAAAATTAGCCATTTTATGTTATATCTAAATATTTCATTACGAAAATTATTAATTAATGGTTTAAAACTTTAGAAATTTTATACTTGATGTTTTACACATTTGGTGAAGTGTCTAACTTCCAGATAATTATTATGCGAATTTTTAGCGTAATTTCATTACTCTCAATCTTTTTTAAATTAGAAAGTATCATTCACGCAATTTAACAACAATTCATTATGTCAAGACCAATTTTCCCGTCCACATTATCCATTATACACAAATTATTAAGTGCGATTCAATACAATATACATAGCAATATTGATCATCAAATGACACCTGGAGAGCAGAAAATTGACTGTTAAAGTAAACTCTTTTGTCTATACCAAGGAACACATCAATCAGCATTAATATCCATTTCTCTTCGACTTATTTCTAATTACACTTCACAACCTATTCATTCGATGCAATTGCCCTACTTTGCCAGATTGGTTAGTCTGATTAGTCGCTCTACGGTCATCTTGTGCACTCGAGGGCTAAACAAACCGGGACCTACAGTTTAACGTGGACTACTTTGCCAGAAAAGAAACTTGAATCGGCTAACATTAATGGTACATAAACATCTCAAAATTTAATATCTGGAGCTCAAAACGCAAAATAGTAATAAATTTCAAAGTATGTTATTTACTATACGTAATGATTTTTCAGAGTTTGTTTTTATATGCATTAAATAATATCAAGAGACTATTCCTTTATATGAATAACGGAACCATCAACAGGAGTAAGTCAGTTAAATTCATTCGTATCCTCATAGATTAACACACAAATATGCAGTACACCAAATGTTTTACATTTAATTGATTTATAAGAATACATAAATCTCCATCTCAGTTCGAATCTGAAATCCATTACAAAAGCACAACAAGGAAAACAAAGTTACCGATAATGCAAAAATTTGTGATATTGACAATGATAAATTGCAAACACTGGATGATACTAAATGGAAGCTAAATGTTTCTTGAAATATTCGATTCGTATATATGATGGTTTTTTTCCTGGGATCAATTTTCAGTGAGCTTATGTTTCTAAACTTAGTACATCCCTTCTTTAAAACATTTGTACGAAAAATATATATTATTCATATTGGTAAACCGATTCTTACATTTTTTTTGTAAGGATCATATTGATTTATCACATATTGAATATTGATAGTATGGTGTGAACTACAAATTGAAACAACCTGCCAGTTAAAGTTGGCTTTGGACTGCACTGCATTGAAAACAATGAGACATTCTTTGAAAAAACATGTGTATCATCTAATTATCAATTATATTACTGGTTGAAAGATATCCAAAAAAAAAAAAAAAAAAAAATTTTTAAAAGGAATAAATTTTGGAAGAAACCATACTTTAGGTAATTTTGAAACAAACATTTACCAATGTTTAATGACAGTCACTACAGTTTTAAGCCAGTATTGAAATAAATGTTTGCCGGGACTCTGCATTCAGGATAGTGCACAATTGCAAATAATTAATCTTTTGTCTGACAAAACTAAACTTCGATTTATTACTTTCATTCAACTAGACAATCATTTCCATGTATTAATCTTTCATAAATAGTCAAAGACAGAATGTCTAAAAAATAAACAGCAGATGATTTTTAAAGGAAATCTGACGTATTGATATACGGGCGGCATTCATTATTTGGGCTTTGCTTAGAAAGACTTTAACGGGGTCATTTCCATTTGTAGGCCACTTGTTATTGAAGTCTTGCCTTGTTCTTTAATCAGCTCGTGCAAACGTAAAATATATAAAAATGAACTTGTTATGTCATCAGCGGAAATTCTGTAGGTTAAGTGCTTGGCTTAGGAGAAATTACCTTTTTAGTATTCATATTATGAAGTATAAAAATAACTAAATTTATTTATTGATGATCAGTCCAATTCGTATCCATTCTTATCCAGTACATTCTAAGTTGGTTATTTTAATTCAAGATCTTTATTTAAAAGCTCATTTTCAATCATCAAATCGAATCTTTTTATTCATATGACTTCATATTAGTTATTAGGAATGTAGCAATGCGTAGACTGATAATGGTAGTAAATTTCGTTGTATTATCTTCATTATAAATTGATCCAATAAGAATTTTTTTAAACATTCGTCAGAAAGAGCAATATTTAAAAAAGAAATACATTTGTAAAATTCGGATCCATTAAAAACGACATTGTATAAAAAATTTTAGTTAAAAGTCTACAAAGAAGAGTTAAAATATTTATAAGTAGTAGTAAAAGTTTATATTAAAATTATAAGTAAATATTTAAAGAAAAATATAGCTGTTGAACCATCGATAGCAACTCAATTTCTTGTTAATCAAGAAATAACCAGTTGCCTTGTAAACACGCCAAGTCAAAAGGAAATAAAGCATTAAAAAACAAGCAAGAAAGTACCATCAATGGTATTGCGCAATGTTTCGTAATATTTGGATTCCGGTCTTTCTACTTGCTGTAAGTAATTAAAAAATTTATCTTCACTTCCACTTTCTTGCGGCACAATAAACTCTCAAGCAAAAGATTTGCAAAAGTTATCTTTCATGAAATCCAAACATTTTTTTTTTTTTTTCCAAGTAAAAATAAATATAATATAAATGCAATTCGAGGATTATTATAAAAAAAAAATTCCAAACAAATTTGAGATTTATTTAAAGATTATTAAATTAACTATTAAATGAGACTAAATTTTACGCCGATATGAATAAGAAGTTTTCGTTAAAAATAGACTTTAAATCGAGAATTAAAATCTAATAAAAATAGTTTAGTTATACAATGAATTTGAAAATTAAAAAAAAAAAAAAAAAAAAATTTAGATCAAGATTTAGATCAAACTTGAAAATAAGTAATTATTGCAACAAAAACAATCTTGTTATGAAAAAAACAATGATTAATATTTAAGCAAATCTATGAAACATGACATATGGCCCATTGTAAATCAAGACTTTAAATAAATAACTAATTATTTAACAATTATTAACTAATAATAACTAATTATTTAACAATTATTAACTAATAATAACTTAATTATTTAACAATTATTAACTAATAATAACTGCAAACAATTATTAAAATAATAACTTAATTATTCTTATTAACTAAAATAACTTAATTATTTAACAATTATTAACTAATAATAACTTAATTATTTAACAATTATTAACTAATAATAACTTAATTATTTAACAATTATTAAAATAATAACTTAATTATTTAACAATTATTAACTAATAATAACTTAATTATTTAACAATTATTAACTAATAATAACTTAATTACAATTATTAACTAATAATAACTTAATTAATTAACAATTATTAACTAATAATAATTATTTAACAATTATTAACTTATAACTAATAACTTAACAATTATTTAACAATTATTTTATTAACAATTATTTAGCAAAATATTGTTTAATTTGAATACATTTGCAGTTTTTCAAATAATTTAGATTTATTGTTTTGGTTCTATCAGCTCATTTTCTGTGATGTTTGCATTATTATGTAAAATATAATTATTTCTGATCATGATTATATTCCTGATGGCAACGCATCTGTTTTATAACATATTTTAATACTTAAAATATTTTTTGCAATTTTCTTAAGTAAATTTTTATAATAATCCTTAATCGATGCATAATTTTCTTCATTATTGCATACACAAACATTCAGATTAAAGTTATCCTAAAAATAAATATATTTCAAATGCAAGTTATTTTTAGAAAAAGTGTCTGGTTTTTGGATGTTTCGCTTATAAGTGAACAATTTGAAAGTTTATGGGCATTACATTATTTTTAAACATTCACATTGCGACTCCGGTACAAAAGTAATTTTCAATTTGCTAATTAATCAGGGTAATAGTTTTTCTATATGTATAAAAAAAAGTACTTTATGAATGAAAAGGTTCTTTTTAGAGTACATCTTGAAAAACCAAATTAGAAACTAAACTCTTCAGAAGAATATCAACAACACAATAAAATGCACACTTACCGGTCAATAGAAGGGCAAAAAAGATCTTCATCCTTGTTTCACTTTCTGCTGTTGAATGTTCTGCAAGTGAACTAGCACGGTTAAAACCTTTTCTTCCCGGCAACGTCACAGTTAAATTTAGGCGTGTAATCTCATTGGCATCTGCAATTGATTCTCTGAAATCTGACAAACTGAAGGGGCAACTGAAAGATTGGAGAATCAACATTGAACTATGTGACGTTGGGGAAATAAATTGAACTATTATGTTTAATTTCTTTTTCATTGGAAAATACCGATATTTTGGTTCAATTTTTTTTATTTTGTCGACGAAAGATTATTATGAGGAAGTACTTAAAATTTGCGTGTCATTGAATAAAGTATCATTTAAAACACAATATTATAGATGTACTATATTAATGGCACTTATTAGATTTCTCCATTTTTCAATTCCTTCTATTAGCTCACACTCTCCCTATATATATATCTTGTTCAAATTTTCAATCGTTAATAAAATACTTTTTATTCCTCCACTCAAATACATTTTTTTTAACTTGTAGTGGATGACACTTGATGTTAATATAGTTTCTTCAAATATTAATTCATTAATTAAATTTACTTAATTAATTAAATTTTTTTTTTACATTTAAGTTGCATGTATCTACAATAGATGGCGCCAGATAAACTTAAAAAATGAATGAAAATTATTTATAAAGGACTTTTCTGCAATATAGTGAAATATATGTAGAATTGACTTAAATTTTTTTTTATATTACTTGTTATCTATTAAGTGAAGTAATCCAGTGAGTTGAAAAATGTCCATATTTTTGTCGATTACAGGGAGCAACAATTTCTCACTTGGTAACAGATGCGTTTTCTTAATTTTAGTCAGTTTTATTATTATTTTTTTTAGGCAGAAAGCATTTAATAACAAATGCTTATTTAATTTCTTTGTCTTTGGTGTATTTGATGATAGTCTGAGGATATATTTTAAAAAGTCGTGGAAATTTAGGATTTATTACAGAAGAAAACAACTTAATGCTGTTAATTTCAAAAAGGCTGGTAATTTTTGTGTTTAGCACATTATCCCCCGTAAAAATCTTCGGAATTTTTCCGGTAAGCTATATCGAATGGTAGCTTCAATGGCTTCATCTAATCTTGAATGTTTCAAATATGTGAACCACATACGAATTTGAGAGAATGGGTACTGATGTTATACCATCTTTAACCTCATATATAGCATTTTTAAAGAAGTTATAAAGTTAAGATCTTTATTTATAGCATCATTAAGGGTTTTAATTTGTGCAATTTGTCTTTTGTTAGCACAGATAAATTAGTTATTATCAATTTCCAGATTTTTTATGCAAGATGACTCGCATTTCTTTTAGAATTTATTTGAATATTTGCACGATATTTGGGACAATTAACAATACGGCAAAGATCAAGAGCACTTACCCTATTGAATCTTGCAGTTTGTTTGTTTTTTTTCGCATTACTTGAGTCGTTTATCAGTATGTGCACGTCAGCCATTTGCGATTTTTGATTGAAGACTGGTCATTCGGAGTTTATAGACTACAATCACCTTCTCTACTTTCTGTACTTAAAATCAGCTAGCTCTTTGAAAACCTGGAATTCTATCAGATTTTTCATACGTAGTCCTTCAGTAAATCAAATTCTGATAAGAATATTTTGCCTTCAAAGACAATTCTGAAAAGAACTAGTTGACAATTTTATGGACGGTGTCTTTTTCAATCCTCTAGAATCTTCATACTCAATTGGTCCCGACATCTATTTTCTAACAATCAGTGAAACTCGAAAATTTAAAATGGGACCAATATCAACTGGCATCTAATGATGGCAAGTAAAGCTTCTGATAAATATTTCAAATTCGAGATTTAAGGATTATTTACGATGTAAATATAAATAACAGTTCAAAATTTCCTATTGGCGTAATCAAGAAATAATCTATAAATAAGAAATTTATATTTATACCAACAAGGAACATTTGGTGCATATTCTGATAAATGACTTGTTTCTCGTTTATTGTAAAACATTTAGTTTTTGTTTAGGATTTTATCTGCAAATTAAATATTGTCTGTAGTCTGAAAAGTACAAAACTTTTATATTAAGGAACGAACAAAAAACACAAATAATCATTAAAAAAAGATGAAATAATCTAAAAAGACAGAAATAGCTCCTGAAAATGCAGATGTTTGACAATGTAAAAAGAATCGTCTGTGTAAATTCCATCTAATATAGTACAGCTGTAAAAACGGTAAGTAATAATAATCATAAATATTAAAAATACAGTGAGTGTAGAAAGTATTCTTATATACCTTTATTTGCATTTAAAAAGTGTAAATTTCGATCCAATTACAATTCTATAAACGTGAAAAGTTTTCTAAGAGTAAATGTTCACTCCAATAATTCACTTCAAAAATGCATAGTTCAAATTTTAATTCACCATATGTAAGAAAAATATCTAAACTAATTTAGAGGTTTTCACGTTGTAAGCAATCGCAAATTACAACGAGAATTTTGCATTTTTCACGTGTATGAATATTTTTATGCATACAAAATGACTATGTTTAATAATTTATTTTTAAATTTGAATAATTTTTAAATACTTTGATAATTATTTTTAAAATACTGTTTCAACAAACTGCACATTCTATTAAATATAAGAATACTTTATTTAATAGAAGACTATATTACCGCTTTATTATTTTATTATTAAGCAGAATGTTCGAATATTTTCTACACTCATGGTACATAGATTTAATTTTTTTAAACAAATGTATTATTCAATAAATTTATTAGAAACGTTTATAAATACATATTATTACTGGTATAGAACAACCTCCTAGATGTGGAATATGTGAATGTTTTGAGTTGCATCAATAAGCTAATTTTATATCAGCCTTAAATTATCATATTACGCAATAGTATTTTTATAGTAATAATGTGTTTAGCTAATATGTATAGTACAAATTTTCATAAATAAGTAGTTATCCTGCTATTAAAGAGAAAGTTACAAAAATGTATTTATAAATTTCTCTGTGACATAAAAGGCATACAATTTATTTTTAGTGATTATAGTATGTGTTAAAAACTAAAATGATTCAAATAGTAGATTATAAAACAATCCACATCGAGTCCTGAATCATTCTATAGGCGACATTATCGCATGAATGCTGCAGAATACTATTTTCAGTCTTATCAATAATAATGTAGGAAAACTATTGAGAAATGTATATTTCGCCCAATAGTGAGAAGATTGCGGTAAGTTTTGATATTATGGATATCATAGTGAAAATTATGCTTATTAAATGAGATTTTTTTAATGCACGGGTATGGTCGAAAAGGAAATTTAAGCATGTGATTCAAGTAAAAAAAAAAAACTTTTGTCTACACAAATTTAATAACTTTTTGAATAGCAAATTTCTTTTGAAAAATATACTAACATTTTCAGAGAGTATATATGTACTTTGTTATTCGAACCCTATTTTAATAACTGGTCCGAATACTTCGTTATTCCATCCAGTTATTATAAATACAGCATCTTATTCGACATTTACCCACTGCATGTACTTTAATACTGATAGTTAAACATGGTAAAATATATATTTTTTTAATAGATCAACGAAACCTAAGATTTTTGTTTCAAAATATACAATATAATATTTTGTTCTTGTGTGGATATTAGCTCACAAAAGTATAATTTTGTGAATTCTTTTTTAAGTAATAAGATTTTGTTTTGATAGGAATTAAAATTACAATAACAACGATAATTCACGAATGTTAACTATAATTTCTGAACGGTATAAAAAATGATTTTGCAAAAGTTAAAAAATTAATATGTTTTATATGATAAACAATAGCTTTCAAAATATAATATACAGTCGAAAAACACAAAGTAATTTCTAGATAATTTTTTTTTCGAGGGATTATTATTTTTATCCTTCAAATGTTAGCATTACGAGATATATTAAGTTTTTCGCAATTCATCTATGCTTTGTCATACAATACTAATTAAAATATAAATAAATCATAAGATAAATAAATATCGCTCATATTATTCAGATTTTCCATTCTAAAAATTATTTTAATGGAGCATTTCATTCCATGTTAACTTAGAGTTCAATCTTGAGAAAGAATTGTATAGTTTCCTTAACTAGAAGATTCCTGATGGCTAATTGGCTAGAGTTCTGGCCTTTGGTACCACAGGCTTTAGGTTCGAATCCTGGCGTTGGCATGGATGTTTGTTAGTGGTTCGAAATCCACTTTAAAATGTAGGTCCCAGTCTAGTTTAGCTTAAAGTGTACAAAAAAATGACTGTAGAGTGACAAACCAAACTTTAACTACAAACATGTATATTTTGCCAGGCACATGGACGAATAATAGCTTAACGTCAAATATATTTCGGTTCAATTCCTTTGGTAGCATTCATCGTTTTTAAGGTTAAGAAGACTCAACAACAATTGTTAGAGTGTATCGGCATCCAGTATTAGTTAACAGTCTGAGTTTTTAAATTTTTTTGTTATGTTATACGTAAGTGTACTACAGTTACCTTGAAAATTCAATGTTAGTCTTTGCACTGAAATCAACTTTAATCATTGCATTGCATAACAGTTCACTGCAACTGATGTACAAGAAAACAGTAGAGTAAAGCAGTTTTCCAAATGGAATATATGAATAAAAACAAATATTTTACGTGGAAATGAAATTGTTTAAAGAACTGAAAATACACATATCTATCATACCCGATACACCATAATAAAGAACAGTTAAGGTCAAATAAGGAAGTGATATCATGAAGAGATAAAGCCTAATGATGAGTTAAAAGTAAAACTAACCGAACTTAAAACGTATCTTTTAAAAGATTTCTTCAAATATACCAACATAAAAAAAAAATTATCCATGTCAATGAATAACATTCTTCATCCAATATCCTGTGCACTTTGGAATAGATTGAAAAGGTTGACCCGTGATGACCTGTCTGAACCTTCAAATCAAACTTTCCCGTTATCCCGAATAATCAAAACAAACTTGATGAGTTTGAGGTTGTTGTTTTTTTTAAGTTTCTCGTGTGGGTTTTTCTTTCGTGGTGAAATAGTAAACAACTAGGCTAAAATGAGTTATCATTAACGTTTCTTTTAGATATTATCTTTGATAAACATAGTTCTTGAGATATCTTACAACATTGGTGCACATACTTTTGGATGTCGGGACGAATTTAAAATCCTACAAATGATTGTAGACTCGCTATATATAAATTTCTGAGAAATATGTTATAATAATCAAGTTGAATATTACTGGAAAAAAAATAATGCTGTAAAAAAAAATTAAAATACCTTAAGTTTATTCATTCTTGTATTTATGTTAAACATGAGCCTGGTGTATCCTAAAGATTTCTTCAAGGCTTGGACATGTTATATGAAATGCGAACTCACATTTCCTCATCAATACATTGAGCATTTCTTCTCTATTCTGCTCTGAGGGTGGAAAATTATAATTCATATAAATAAGATGTTTAAAATTGTGTTAAAATATTCAAAATTTTTAAAATATTGACATAATTTCTTTTTATAGAAATCCAGCAGGTTTCTAGAGATGCCTTATGTTAATTATCAATCCATGATCAGTGGATATAATTGCCAGTTATTCTGTTAATATTAAAAAAAATCACGAGAAGTTTCCATGAATATGTTTCAAATCTAATCTTATTGTTCATTTTTAAGTGATGAAAAATAAGAACTCAATTTTTCATCTAAAATGCTAAACTGTTATTGAAAGTGTTTCATTTATGCAAATACTACTTACCAATGGAAACATTTCCAAATTACTTTAAAATGCTTTTCTTTTTAAAAATATGTAGTTTTTCTGAAATGCTTTCATTTTGTCTGTGGATATGAGAATATTTTTCTTCTTTCCATTTCGTACTAGTATTCAAAATATTTAGCTGCTGAAATATTGGACAAATATATAGGGGGAAAAAAAGACTCAGGAAAGGTTAAGTTGTTTATAATAAGAGCTGTCTTTGTACTGGAAAACTGACAAGAAAAAGCATTATGTTTATTTTTATATCTGATCATGTATTCTTCTAGTATACCACATGGCTTACTGAGAAAATTTTTAGGTCACACCGGCGCTCCCTTGAGCATTCTTTGAGAATCATTATTTTTATACTAAAGTTAAATTTGTTGCATAGGCAAATGTTTAAAAATTCCGATAACTGTCAACACATGTTAATTTAATCAAAACTAATTTGAAATGTATGAAAATTGAAAGAATAAAGTGTTATAGTTACTTATATCAGTGGTATTTAATCTTTTTACCATCCATTTAATCTAATCACCTTACCTTAGCCAGAGACACTTCTCTCGCGCTTCCATTCAATAAAAACAAAATAGCTATAATAGTTGGTTGAATTTTTTTCTTTTATTTAAGCATTGTATGGTGTGCAATAATTTTTAAAACTTTGTTAAAATATTGTAATAATTATTATTTATAGTTGTATTTAATACATTTTATTGAATTTATATATTACCTAAATTCAGTAAATTTAACGTTCCTTTCATAAAAATGAAAAAAATCATTTGCATTCTCATCCACACAGCAAATAAAATTGTCACCCAAGTAACTCCCGAACTTTCTCATGCTTCTTACTGCTAAAAAAATAGTTTAAATTATCTTTGTGCCTTCCTTTTGTCCTTGTTCGACTTTTCTTACCACAAAATAATCAAATACTGCTGTCCTCCTGTTCCTCTTCCCCTCCTCTTTCTTACTGCAAAAGTAACTAAGACCTTTTGTGTCTCTTGGCCCTTTTTTTTTTAAATCTTTCTTATGAAAAATTAATCTAATACCGCTGTGCTGCCCCCCCCCACACATACAAACACCTCATTCAATTTTTCTTACAGAGAAGTAATCAAATACCGTTGTGTCCACTTTGATCTTTTCAATCTCCTTTACAGAAATAATAATCAAATACTGTTGCAAACCCTACACATTTATTCATCTTTCCTATTGTAAAAATAATCAAATAACACTGTAACTCGGATCCTTTTTCGCCTTTGCACTACAAAAAAACTGGCAACTACCATTTCGCCTCATAGACATATTTAATCTTTCTTACTTCAAAAGTAACCAAGTACTCTTACACACCTTAAATACATTTTGTGAACGCTTATTTGCAAAAATAATCATCTGCCTATGTCCCATCACTCGTTTTGTAACATTAAATAACAACGATTATTTTTTTCTTCTTTCTAATGCAGCTGGCAAACACAGACAGCTTGGTCTTTAGGATGCCTTAAGGCAAGTTCTGCAGAGACGTACTCACTTTTACATTACCCAGGGGGCGCGTGTAACTTGAAGATAAGCCACGGACGCGGAGTAACAATGCCCCGCAACGCTCTACGATCATATTAGGACCGGGACCTACTTTTTAAAGTGGATTCCGAACCATTACAAACAACCATGGCACCGCCGGGACTCGAACCCGAAACCTGTAGTACCGAGCGTCAGAGAGCTAGCCACTCGGCCATTCAGGCCCAATACAACTATTATAGCGGTAATAAAATTTTTCGATACTATTTTTATAGTACGATTTGTCTTTAGCCTCAAAATAGGCTTTAGTTTCGGGGATTATCTCTTCATCGGCGTGAAATTTCTGTCCAGCGAGCATCCTTTGAGGTCTGAGAACAGGAAAAAGTCGCTGGGGGCCAGATCTGGAGAATACGGTGGATGCGGAAGCAATTTGAAGTCCAATTCATGCAATTTTTCCATCGTTTTCATTGATTTGTGACACGGTGCATTGTCTTGATGAAACAGCACTTTCTTCTTCTTAAAATGAGGCCATTTTTCCGCGATTGCGTCTTTCAAACGCTCCAATAACGCTACGTAATAGTCGCTGTTTATGGATTTTCCTTTTTACGATAGTCAATGAATATTATGCCATGTGTATCCCAAAATATTGATGCCGTAACCTTGCCAGCCGACTTTTGCGTCTTTCCACAGTTTGGAGTCGGTTCATCACGTGCAGTCCACTCGGCTGACTGTCGATTGGATGTCGTGAAATGATGGAGCCATGTTTCATCCATTGTCACATATCGACGCAAAAATGCAGGGTTTATTATGATTGAACAGCTCCAAACGCTGCTTAGAATCATCAATTCGTTGTTGTTTTGGGTCGATTGTGAGCTCGCGCGGCACCCACTTTGAACAGAGCTTTCGCATATCCAAATATTCATTCACGATATGTCCAACACGTTCCTATGATATCTTTACGGTCTCAGCTATCTGAATCCACTTCACTTTACGGTTATCAGAAATTATTTTATGGTCTTTTTTTATGTTTTTGTCGGTAACAGCCTCTTTGGGGCGTCCACTGCGTGCATCGTCCTCGGTGCTCATTTCATCTTGTTTCAATTTAGCAAATCACTTCTCTAGGGTTGATTTTCCTGGTGCAAAGTCCGAATAATATTTATCAATCCAAGCCTTGGTTTCAATAGAAATTTTTTTTTCGCCAAAAAGCAATGCTTTATTAACACACGAAATTCCCTTTTATCCACTTTTTCAAACTAACAAAAGTTGCTTCACTAAAAATTTTATAACTCATATACTAATGGTGCAACAGCTGTCAAATTTATACGCGTGTCTTTTGAAGGTTAGAGCTAACTAATAAACATATGGATTTAATACTAGTAGCGCCATCTATGCGTCAGCCTATGAACATTTCAGCCCACCTGTTGTATGGATTTTTCATCTTTGATGTTTGATTTAGTCTATTTGAAATGAGCCATAAATAACTAGCAATACTTTTGTTTTCGAGGCATTTAGAATATTATTGCTATAACTCGGAATTAATCGACTATATACAAATGTAATATTAGTAGGTTATAAATATATATTTCAAATGACAAAAGTAAGTAAACATTTTAATGTTAACAATAATCAATGGAATGCGTTGCCTTTTTTTTTTTTTTTAATCAAATGATGAGAAATTTCTCCTTAGTTTATTTTATTTATTTTCTTATTTATTTATTTTTTGAACATCGGTGGACCTTGTTTTCCCTTATGTAAGCCACGAGCAGCCCACCAATCTGTGATAAGGAAAGAGCATTGCATTCTGGAAAGAATTTGAAACTAATATTCCTGGATTTGGATTCCGTAAGGGTGAAACACTGGAAAAATACCAGAATTCAGCCTGTCTATCAATGCGAGGCTTAATAATTGTTTTAGATTGTTTAATTTTTTTCAAAACAATTAAACAAATCTAAAAAAAAAAAATTATGGAAGGCAAATAATAATAAATAAATCCGCTATTTAAACTCCATTTTTTGTATAGATAGCTAAAAAAATCAGACTTATTAAGAGATTTTAGACTTAATTCAACCCCAAAAATCAAATTATTAGTAATTTGATAACAGTTTTAGTAAGATTCAAAATAATCTGCTCATTAAAAGGTCTACTAAGTAGTATTTGTTGTTGTTGTGTCCCTCATGGAAGGAGGGCATCTTCTGTTCTGATGGAGCACCCGTAGGTAGAAGTCTGGCTTTGGCTCCGTAATGCTCTTACAGTCATAGGAGATCGGTACCTACGACTTAAAGTGGAATCGAACCACTACAAACATCCATGGCACCGCCGGGACTCGAACCCGGAACCTGAGGCACCGAGCGCCAGAGCGCTAGACACTCGGCCATTCAGACCCCAGTAATATTTGTTAATTTTCCTTTTTGACTGAAAGCAGCACGGATACACAAACGAAATTAACCAAGAAAGGCAAAGGACTACTAACAAATTTTGCTTCGTGTTTGAATAAAATAAATACTGAACTTTCGAAAGATAATGCTGATGTTAATGAACTTTCGATGATCGCCACACTATTTAAGGATAAATTTAAAGGGCGGTAAGCTGCCAAGAGAAGGTAGAAAACGTTACTTTAGAATCTGCTGATTATTCAGAAGTATTTCTGACGAGCATTTATCGAAATCAGAAGTATATAGATATAATTTTTTTGAACTGGCCTCTGTAGTTAAAAATATATGTAGGTGAAGGAAAGATTAACGAGTCGTGTTAAGGATTTGTGAGAAAAAAAAAAAAATTCGAACTTCCAACTGCATTTAAAAAATTATTGCAAAAGCTAAAGAATTCTTTCCTTTTGGAATCAATTTCAAAAAGTCCTTAACGATGAATGTTTACCCACTGAAGATAAGTTTTAATATTTATTAGAGTCATTAGTATCTAAATCGAAAGAGGTGAGAGTCGTCTATAATTTCTCAACCACATAATTGTTTCTCTTCTGTCAAAGAGACCCAATTCAGAACTTTAGTTTTAATTTAATTTGAATTTATTTCCTTTTGGAGTCAATTTCAAAAAGTCCTTAATGATGAATGTTTACCCACTGAAGATAAGTTTTAATATTTATTAGAGTCATTAGTATCTAAATCGAAAGAGGTGAGAGTCGTCTATAATTTCTCAACCACATAATTGTTTCTCTTCTGTCTAAGAGACCCAATTCAGAACTTTAGTTTTAATTTAATTTGTATTCGTATAGCTGTGGTCGATGTTGTGTATGTAACATTGCAACTTTTTTATATGTTTCGTCTTTAATTTAATGCTGTTTACGTGTAAATGAGTTTCATAGTGAATTATTATAATTGCTTTATAATAATTTCACATTGGCAAATTATTATAAAGCAGTTGAGTACGGAAAAGATTTGGTAGAGAAGATTTACTTGTACAAATTTATGTTCGAGATCCCCAGAGAATGGTAATGAAGAACGCATTTGCTTATCTTCCTACATTATATAACGATTTAGAGACAAAATTAAGACTTTGGATTCTTTAGGAGGGTCACAAGTAAATTATGGTGAATTTTTAACACCGCTTGTGAATTTCTGTCTTCCTGAGAGTATAGTTATCGTATGGGAAAAGAGCTGAAATAACGCAAATCCCTCGAAAACGGAAGATAGTTGACTGAAAAGTTTAAAGAGCTTTCTTAAATGAGCAATGCAAAGGAGATGATATGGTGAATCTTGCTCGAACTAGCTTTGGTGCCAACATGAACATAAAGAAAAAGAACATATTCCAAAGAAGTTTTGTGGAATACCTTTTACAGCTGCACTGGTAAGCATGTCTAATGAACGAAACTCATGTAGACGATGTTTTTATTGTTTTTGTGATAAAAACATCTTAATGAGGTATTATTTATACTTGAAACTCAGTATTGAGAAAAGAAAAATATTATGGTTAGGAACAGTGCCTTTGTTGTTGTGAACAGGTAATTTATCTATTTTTATCTAGCAGATAAAAAAATAAATGCATTCAATGTAGTAAAAATCATTATATTATATGTCTTGCACGAGTTAAATGCAAAGGAAATCAAAACTAAAACAGTTGACCATATCGAATAACTAGATTACTGAAAGTGTTTTGTTAATGACTTTAGCTCTAAAAATACAAAATTGGATTTATGGAAGAACAGTTAGGGCTATTGTAGATACACGATTTTAATGTTCCTATTTAAAGAATACAACAATTAGAGACATTAAATTAAAGCGTAAATGTAAACGAAACTCATTCAGAATTTTATAGGGGTAATGAATCCAAACCATGTTAACACTGAATAAATAATTTGAAAAAAATGATCTGAAAAATCCTATCTAAATGAGGTATTAGGTTTTTTTTTGTGAGGTTACAAATGGTGAGGCTAGTCAGACTGAAGCAGTTCTAGAACAGACTGTTCACGTTTCTGGGCCTTCCTTGCCATCAGATCTGGATGACGTGTTCAAGTGCCTTAAAGACTTGTTCTGATTGATCCTTCAAAAGACTTTTGAGTGTTCTATGGTGAAGGTGGACTGAAAAGGGAGAATAATACAGAAAACGAATATCACTTCGAATTGACGGATATCAATACGAAGAGCAACAGACATCGAATTTCCTCTTCTAACCTGAAACTTCAGTTAAGTTTGAATCCTTGTTCGTATTGCTATGGTCGGAGTTGTGTATGTGATACTATAATTTTATAATATGTTTTCTCATTAATTAAATACTGCTTATTTAGAAATGAGTTTCATAGTGAGTTATTTTAGAGATTAGATAACTGTTAAGCATTGGTTGATGGGCCAGAGCACATTTTTTCTGATTCTAGAACTGTCTTTTATGATTTTGGTTGAGTAATGAATAATTATTCATGATGAAAAGCAGTTTATCGCAATGGAATGCAAAATATTAAACTGAAAATACTTCTTAATTAAAAATGTCGATTTGGTGTACCGACTTTTGAGTGTTCTATGGTGAAGATGGACACAGAAGGGAGAGCAATACTGAAAACAAGCCTCACTTATCCATCAACTTGAAGTGTAACAGTCGTCGAATTTTCTCTTCTAGCCTGAAACTTTAGTTTTTGTTCGTATCTTTCTTCGTATTGCTATGGTCGATGTTGTGTATGTGATACTGTAACTTTAAAATAGGTTTTCTCGTTAATTAAATGGGGCTTATTTGGAAATGAGTTTCATAGTGAGTTATTTTAGAGATTAGATAACAGTTAAGCATTGGTGAGATGGGCTAGAGCCACTTATTTCTGATTCTATAACTGTCAATGCACTATTGATTTATGGTTAAGATTGAATAATGATGATAACAATGATGCAATGAAATGTAAAATATTAAACTGAAAATGCTTCTTAATTAAAAATGTCACAGGCAAAAGGTGTATCGATTTGAGAGTTCCAATGTGGTATTAAGTATCATTGAAACCTCCATATCATCAACTAATTTAAAAAATTGCATAAAATGAATTTGCTTAAACTAAAAAGATAATAAGATTTAAAGCAGTTAAAATTAGAAGAACAACTGATGGTATGATATCAATTAAAGCAAGGAGATAGAAAAAGCAAAAGCTATTGGTACAATTAGGTGTCCATAACACAATGGCCCCAAAATTAATAAATTTGTTGTTCCCTATTATGATTATTGTGAAATGAATGTAGGGAGTTTTGTTCATAGAGGACAACCTGAAGAAAATGTCAACAACATATATTTAAACAAAACAGCAGAGCACATATTACATATAAAACGCTTCTTCTTTTGCCATTTCCTTGAACACTTTCAACCTTTCTCCATTTTCTTTTCTCGTCACTGTTGCCACTCCAGCACAGAGAAACTTACCACTCAATACAGTTACAGTTTGATAGTGGCGCGACAAAATTAATAAATAAAGAAAATTAGTTTGAAAGGAGGTAGCATCAAGGGAATTTGGCTTTGCTCCCTATATATCTTTTAGTTCTTTTGGTGACCTGCAGATGGCGCCACTTTTGAGGTGGTGTTATTGTGTTAAAAGTTAATAAATACTGTTTCAAAACAAATTAGCTATAGAATACGAAATATCACTAAATGAACACTGTTTATAAATAATTAGCGAAATTTAATTTTTGCACTGTTTTTATTTCATTTAAAATGTTAAGTAAACATGAGTTAGCAATCTGTTATTTTGTTCTATGAAAATAACCATTTTGTTTCTTCATCTTAATTACGATTGGAAATTGATTATCATACTGGTTAAGACACATGTATTAATTTTTGGATTAGACAAATTTATCTAATTTATACTTAAATATAAATTAAATAAATTTGTTTTATTAGATAATCTTGTTATTTTAATTTGTATCTAATATATACTTACATTTTTTTTTATCATTCTATTAAATTGCTTACTTGAATAATTTTAATTATAAAAGTTCATTTTTCAAAAAAATTGAGGGCGAAGCATTTCAAATGTGTATTATTATGCTATACGCTATGCAAGAGAAATACCATTTTATTTTTTTCCTAAAATTGTAATTAAATTAATAATTTATTTTCATTATATTTTTCGTGTAAGAAGTTCCACGTGTATCAAATCCTATTTAAGAATAAAAATCCTTTTCTTAAGTAATTAGTTTTTAAATAGAATATACTGTATCATCTTTCTTGATGTCAATGTTGCAAAATAGATTTTCACATTTTATATCTGTTTGATTTTTCAAATTAAAATCAAAATGAAAAGTTTCAAATTTATTTTGAATTCAGATCTAGTAACACAGCTTGTTTGGTATATCATTTGTATGAATTAAATTTCTTAATATATCATAAAACAATTGTATGTGTAATTCGTTCATATGATTATGATTTAATTTTTATGTCGTTAAAAAAAAAAAGAAAGTTGTTTTAATTTGGAAATTCAAAAGGTACATTGCAAAAATCGCTATAAATTGTTTAATGATTACAACATAATCATTTAATGCTATACATATTTTTAAAGCCGATTTGAATAATAAAATGTGTATTTATAAATAATTAAAAAATAAATAACTATAATTCAAAAAATAGAGAAAAGGTTTTTTTATTTTAGCCCACAGAAATTATCCAAAACCAACAAAAATACAAACGAAGCTGTACAAAGCGAGCATATACAAGACAACATAGCCCTAACGCCAGTTTCTAAACAAACAATTAATAATAAATAAATATCACGTAAAAGTGTAGGAAGGCCTTTAAGTTCAGTTCAGTTCAATTCAATTCGGAACATTTGTCTAGGATTCTGTATCATCATTTAACCCCACCATCTTCGAGTAGCTTCTGAAGTTCTGTTGACGAAGCACAGTTCTGAGGCGTCCGATCCCATTTTCTCTACAATCCAGTCAGTGTAGTGAGCTGTGGAGGTATAGACAGCTGGAACTCGTGCAGCTGCGCAACCCAGATACGAACCGAAAGATGCAACTCCGATGGCGATGGGTTTAGTCTCATTCAGGGCAACCAAAGGTCCACCAGAGTCTCCCTATAAAAGGAACCAAGAAGTTTGTTTGAGATGCTAGATTTATCAATAATGATGGATCGTGATGGCTGTAGAAGATTCTGTGGTAATAGTACCAATGGATCATGATTGTTGTAGAAGATTCTGTGGTAATAGTACCAATGGATCATGATTGTTGTAGAAGATTCTATGGTAATAGTACCAATGGATCATGATTGTTGTAGAAGATTCTGTGGTAATAGTACCAATGGATCATGATTGTTGTAGAAGATTCTATGGTAATAGTACCAATGGATCATGATTATTGTAGAAGATTCTATGGTAATAGTACCAATGGATCATGATTGTTGTAGAAGATTCTATGGTAATAGTACCAATGGATCATGATTGTTGTAGAAGATTCTATGGTAATAGTACCAATGGATCATGATTGTTGTAGAAGATTCTATGGTAATAGTACCAATGGATCATGATTGTTGTAGAAGTTTCTATGGTAATAGTACCAATGGATCATGATTGTTGTAGAAGATTCTATGGTAATAGTACCAATGGATCATGATTGTTGTAGAAGATTCTGTGGTTATAGTACCAATGGATCATGATTGTTGTAGAAGATTCTATGGTAATAGTACCAATGGATCATGATTGTTGTAGAAGATTCTATGGTAATAGTACCAATGGATCATGATTGTTGTAGAAGATTCTATGGTAATAGTACCAATGGATCATGATTGTTGTAGAAGATTCTATGGTAATAGTACCAATGGATCATGATTGTTGTAGAAGATTCTATGGTAATAGTACCAATGGATCATGATTGTTGTAGAAGATTCTATGGTAATAGTACCAATGGATCTTGATTGTTGTAGAAGATTCTATGGTAATAGTACCAATGGATCTTGATTGTTGTAGAAGATTCTATGGTAATAGTACCAATGGTTTATTACCATAGAATAGCTATAGAAACATCTTATACATCTTATACCATAGATGTATAAGATGTTTCTTCAATAAAAAAACATCTTATACATCTATGGTAAAGTATTAGAATGTCAAGTTAATAATGCTAATAATTCTTGATTAATTACCAATGAATGATTTATAGTAATAGTTGATGCTGATGGTGAAGTATCTAAAGTAATGATTCTAATAGTTAATGATTATGATAATAAGACTAATACTTGTACAATTACAATAGAGGGATCTATAATGACGGTCCTAATGATTCCTGATTACTGCTGAGTGTTTTATAATGATGAAAATATTTATTCATGATTAATGGTAGTTTATCGCATTAGGATGTAAAATATCAAGCTGGAAATAAAATGTGGAGTTTTAATTTAAAAAATTAATTCTATGATATTCAACTAAAATAAATGTTTAAAAAATAATTAAAGAAAATCAGTTATTTATTTATATTATTTCTTAAAAGTAGGAAATCGAAAACGAGTTGCAATCTTTACCATTTTATTCTATAAAATCAACAAACTATGACTTTTAATACGATTAGAAGTTGGTTCTGATGTTAGTTAAGACACATGGATTAATATTTGGCTTAAATAAATTGTTCTACTTGAATACATAAAGTTTCTTTTTCAATCTGCTAAATCTCTCTACAGAAATATTTTTATAAAATTCTGCATTGGATTTCAGTTTGTTTTAAATATTTATAGTTGTTAATACAGGTTATGTAACAGAAGTTAAAATGAAATAAATAATGAAAATATTTAAAGAATGATGCTTCAAACTATGTTTGTATGCAAATTTCATGCAAAAATTTCTTAATTAATATAATAAGGACTTATTGAAGTTGTCGCTTTAAATTATCACTATTTAAATATTTATAAATTCTAAAATATTTAGCAATAAATAAATGTTTTTATAGCTATTTTATTTTTCGAAACTTTAGAGACTTGATGTTAATTTTAATAATAATTTAAAATCTAATTAAATTTTAAAAAAACATAATACTTTTAATAATGTTTTTCAGTTCCCACTTGTAAAGCGTTTTCCATGTAAATCTAATTTTTCAAAGGAAAATTTTTAAAACTATAACATTTTTGGTGTTTTTACTAAAAATACTAATTCCTGCAAAGCTAAAGAAAGCAGGCAGATAGTAGCAAATTAAAAACTAGGATATTAGTTTTTATCTTTTAGCAAATTATATGGCTTATACATGCTTTATATTAAAATTTTAATACGAGAAATTTAAAAAATAAGTTTATTAATGAATTCAATTTTTCTTTCTTTAATTAGAGTTTGTATTTTGAAATGTAATAAATTTTTAGAATAAAAATTTTGATCCGTAACATAATATTTTAATAAGCTTAAATATGAAAGCACAATATATTAAGATTATTTTTTTTCTAGAAAAGACTTAAAAGCAATATGTTATATGTAGGGAAATTGATTAATATTATGTTTTTTTTTTTTATAAAAAGAGATTAAATAATTATTTATTTTAGTTTCAGTACTCTTTCTTTCACAGTGAAAAAAATAAATAGTTTTGGATACTTTTCCCATTAGAATACATAACCTAGCTTATATACTCTAATTTGTAATCACCGTCTCATTATTATTAAGGCTATTATTATTATTTATCGTTTTAAAAATATGATATCTTCTAATTTTTTACAAACTAAGTATAGCTGAAAATATAGTTATTTTTATATCATACAACAGATTTATTGTTTTGCACATCTGAAACTGTATTTAATTCTAATTTAAATCTTGACTGAATTTTATTTAATAAAAATTTCCTGTTGTTAGTATGTGGAGATTTATATTCAAGACTCGATACACCATTTCATTTGATTTTTAAAAGTAAAGTTAAACATTTTTAATACCGAATGTCATAATCATTCTTGTGCATTAATGGACCATTTATCAGAAATTTAAATATTATTTTGATAAATATGGATTTAGTAAATAATTTTCGTGTAATTTCTTATTAATTCTGATTCCAATTTTAATATTAACTGCCAACATAAACATTTTACTTATGCATACTGATGAGCTATTTAACCCTACTTAACCCCTATGAACTATTTCACTCCATAATGAGACTCTAAAGTTTTATGCTGTATAAACTTTTTTTATTGTGAAAAACATTTCATATCAAAACATTATAAACTCGTATCAAATTCAGGTTCTAGTAAAAAAAATCAGTGTAAAGTACAGGTCTCCGCCAACAAGGCACACCAAGACTATCCATGGGATCATTTCAACTTATCCCCATTGTCTAGCCTTAGTCGATTTGGGTAGGAAGCATATTTGGGAGGCTTCATCGCCTAATTTTCATTGACCCAGTCCAAGTAGGAAGACACTCTAGTGTACACTGCAGGGACCATCGGTTGGGCACAACCTCTTCGCGACACGAAAGATGCAACACCAATAGCTATGGGTTTGGTTTCATTCAAAGCTACCAGGGGTCCTCCAGAGTCACCCTGCAAGACACAATTAGTTTATACTGATGGTAAAGATAACAGGGTCTGATAGTTCTGATGTAACTAATCCAAAGAACTTAAGCTGAGGGATAGTTAGGTCCATATATTATTAGGGATAGACTTAAGTCTATATATCATCGGGGATAGACTTAGGTCTATATATCATCAGGGATTGACTTAGGTCTATATAACATCCGAGATATACTTAGGTCAGGGGATATATCATCAGGGATAGACTTAGGTCTATATATTAACAGGAATAGAAAAACATCATTAATAGACTTAGCTCTATATATCATCAGGGATAGAAAAACATCAGGGGATATACTTAGGTCTATATATCATAACGGATAGAAAAACATCAGGGATAGACTTTTGTCTTTGATAATTATAAGGAAAACACTTTTATATAAAGAAGTAATTGCGTTAGATTGGCTTGTACTGTACTATTTAAGTATAGGACTTAGACAATTTTGTAATGAACAATAAAAGTATAGGATTTAGATTGGTTTGCATTATTGCTAAATATCATTGCTGCTAATAGACTGAGTTAAATTAGCTGTTAATATTAATTAAATGTTTTCAGGCCTAGGTTTATTGTCTGGTAATAATTGCAAAGGGTATTATTTGCTATTTTTGCAAGTAATTTTATAAGGAAATTTAGAGTTTTGGTATCTACTATTGGTACATATTAACAGGAACATAATCTTAATAAATATTTAAAGGAATAATTTGATAATCTTAAAAATGAAAGTTTTCTACTTTTTTAAGGAAATTATAAAAAGAGATAACGATTTGAGCAATATGGAGCTGATAATGTAATCAAGCTAGTATTTCTATATTATTAACTAGTATTTGTACATTGGATTTAACTAGCTAAATGATTTGACTAAGCTAGTAATATTAGATATAAAATTTAGGCTTACATTTATTCTTTGGGGATTTACAATCTTTGCATTTTTAGGTAATATGAATAATTTATTGTAATAAAACCTGTAGTAATACCAATTAGTTAATTAAACATTTTTTTTTAAATAGAAGATAATGAAGTTTGCCTAATGAATGTAGAGCGGCTTGGAGGTTAGCGAGTTGGGCATCTGAAATTAATTCAAAAATCGACAAGCAAAATGAAATAAAAAAAATTGGAGATTAAAGAAATAAAGATGGTAAATCATCCCTTCCCCTTCTAGTACCATATTTGAGAGACTTCCTGAAAATTGCAATTAGAGATTAATGGGTCTGTTCGTAGAAAAGAAAATGAACAGAAAAAATATTATGTCACTGACTATCTTCATCTCTTTTTTTAAAAATTATAAGAATCCTTTCAAGTAAAAATATAGGCCAAATGCATGGATGATATCTATTGTAAAGAAACCAAATTTCCAAAGTAATGTTGTTGCTAGCAAAATAAAATTTGCCAATAAAAATATATGAAATATAATCTAAACTTGACTATAAATGAAGGATAAAATTTCCATCAGGGAATATAATGAGCCAGGTTTACTAAAATACACAATTAATGCTAATGAGTTAATATCAATAAATGTATTACAGTAGATGATTTAAGCAGATACCAGTTTTATTTTTTTTTCACCTAAAATGCGATAACTATATACCAGAGAAAATCATTTATGGATGAATCTTTACGATGGGACCATAAAAAAAAAAAAAAATTTTTTTAGGAATTTATGATAAATTATTTGACTGAGGTAAATTGTGTACTCAGTATTGATTCAAATTCACGAGAAACATTTTTTTATTATTGATTAATTAGATTAAAATAAGCACTAGGCTTAGTTATAAATTTAAAAGTTAAAAAATGTAATAACTTACGAAGCAGATTCCCTTGTTGTTTTCTCCTCCAGCACAGACGTGTCTCCTGGTGACAGGGATTCCCAAAATGGCGTATATGAATCCGCACATGGAGTTGGTTGGAACATTTTCAGTTGCAGTTTGCAAGACCTTGGATGATTCCCGTCCTCCTAATTGTGACAAAAAAGAAAGTCAATACAATTAATAAGTATCTTGAATAATAATAATGTATTTAATAATTGATACATTTTTATTAATAAGTATCTTTAAAATATAGTTTATGTTTGTATACTAGATAGAATATTTTGTAAAGAAGCAACCTTATTCAAATTAATTTTTAATATTATTTTCGTTTTATTGAATTTCTTAAGTAATTTTTTAAATGTTATTTAAGTGTACATAAATTCTAAAATGAATAGAAAAATTTTAATAACTAGGTTAGTTTTAAAGCTCCATAATTTCTAATAAAAAACAAATTTATTATAAAATTATTACCCTTCACAGATAGGGAAAGTTTGGAATTAAAAATTGTACTTTAAATTGAAATATTGTCACAAAGTGCTTTTGAACATGCGCTTATGTGAGGTGAAATTGATTATCACTGAATATATTTTATGATACACATATTTTACCACTGATATAACTTTAATAATTAATTACGAATTATGTCAAAGAATTTTAATTTATTTACATTAGAAGAAATTTACTAATATTTGGACATAAAATGTTTTAGACATTTTTTATATTTTTATTTTTGCAATGTTCTCTGAATCCAAATAGTTAATGATGAATATCATACATTAATTTAAAAAAAAAATGTATTCAAAGAAAATGAAATGAATTTATACGCGAATAAATATAATATTATTACATTGTTTTAACGCATGATATATAAAAAATTCCAAACCAGGCTAAAATTTGTTAATACGGATCATAAATGCTATCATTCTAAAAACATAACTTGGCTTGCTCATGACCTTCAACCTATAATAATCATCCATAAAATTTGCTTATCTTACCCTTTTCAGACACTCCCCATCCAATAACCTGAGCAGTCATGTCTTCAAAAAGAGAATCCTTGGTAGGTAGGCAGATGGTTTGGATACCATCATTGAGAGTAACTCTTGTATCCAGCTTCATTAGAGCGATGTCGTATTCTGTGCCAGATCCGTATTGTGCGTGGGCAATGATTTCACTGAATTTGATTTCAGTTTCTGGTCCATCTCTGTTGGTAGTTCCAACGAAAGCGTTATAGTGTTTGGGATCTTCAGGCTCTCGTCCACTGAAAAAGTTGGATTTACTCATGGTAACCAAAAAATCGGTTTTTTTTTATATGGATTGTTACATTTGTAATGGGATATTATAACTAAATGTATTAAATTGATCTGAAAATATGGGAGCCGTTAAACAGTCCTTTAGTTTTCAAACAGACAATTCGAAAAAGCAATGGGAACCATTAAACAGTCCTTTAGTTTTCAAACAAACAATTTGAGAAAGCAATAGGAGTCTTTAAACAGTCCTTTAGTTTTCAAACAGAGAATTTGAGAAAGATTCAATCGACAACGATGATTATAACCGAATTTTTAATGTTTCGAAATTCTATTAAATTATAGCTTTTTAGCAGTCAACAATGTTATAGTACATTGATCAACAATGTTATTGCTTAATGATATAGTATATTTTCTTATAATAATATTTTAACAGTCATTCATGCTAGAAAGCATAAAATTCAGGCTTAGAAAACGAATTGGTTCCTAAGATGCAATTAGTTATTGGTACAGTAGTTATAAAGGACAATACAAATACAGGTACATTTATAATAGGTTACAATAGTTCTATAGTTATATTGGTCATTTATAATAGTTAGTTACTGGTAGATTTGCTGATGAAATATACATCAAAAAGCGAATGGTTGATTTCAAACTTTGTAAAGGTTTATTGAGTGTAATTGAAAATAAGTTGCAAGGTATTTTGGAAGAGCTAGTTTAGGAGATTCTTACGATAGATCTTGTTGCATTTCTTTTAATCTTAATTTTTCAGAGACAATTTCTTTTTTTCACTCTACTACGATATTTTAAAAATAACTTTTCTTTAAGCCCATATATCGCCATATTCCCATTATCAAGGGTAACGGCGTTAGACCTGTATTGGTTGCCATTCCTAATAAGTGTGGATGAGGTTTTAAATAGATTGCAATAATATATTTAAAATTCTCTTTCAGTTAGCATAAAAATAAAGATCCCCTGAAGAATTATTTTAAATAATTTTTAAATGTATAGTAAATACATACATCTGTTTTTTATTGTTATTACTTGAATTTAATAGAATTGTGTAATGATCTGGAAGAAGTATTTATACTTACAAGACAACGCAATGGGCTGCTGTCATGAGGACGGTTGGTGTAATTAAGAAAGAACTACAGACAAATCGTCCTTGATAGTGGAGTGCAACCTGAAATGAGAACCGATATCATTATCCCTATTCTATCCATACGATTCATATATCAGGATTAAAACACAATGAGAATATTTGTTTGTACAAATTTCAAATAATTAGCACTTGGTTATTCTATTTGTGTTAATAATTTGAAATTTTTTTATAAACAATTATTCTCATTGAAATTTAAGATTATTCTCATTGTAATTTAAGATTATTCTCATCGTAATTTATAGTAAGATTATTCTCATAGTAATTTAAGATTATTCTCGTTGTTATTTAAGATTATTCTCATTGTAATTTAGGATTGTTCTTATTGTAATGTAGGATTATTCTCATTGTAATTTAAGATTAATCTCATTGTAATTTAAGATTAATCTCATTGTAATTTAGGATTATTCTCATTGTAATTTAGGATTATTCTCATCGTAATTTAAGATTATTCTCAATGTAATTTAGGATTATTCTCATTGTAATCTAAGATTATTCTTATTATAATTTAGGATTATTCTCATTGTAATTTAAGATTATTCTCATTGTAATTTAGTATTATTCTTATTGTAATTTACGATTATTCTCGTTTTAATTTAAGATCATTTTCATTGTAATTTAGGATTATTCTTATTGTAATGTAGGATTATTCTCATTGTAATTTAAGATTAATCTCATTGTAATTTAAGATTAATCTCATTGTAATTTAGGATTATTCTCATTGTAATTTAGGATTATTCTCATTGTAATTTAAGATTATTCTCAATGTAATTTAGGATTATTCTCATTGTAATTTAAGATTATTCTTATTATAATTTAGGATTATTCTCATTGTAATTTAAGATTATTCTCCTTGTAGTTTAGGATTATTCTTATTGTAATTAAAGATTATTCTCATTGTAATGTAAAGGAGAATTTACCATCCAAGGGAATTCTCTCTCTCCAAAGCGTCTCGTCCACCAATAACTCGAGGTGAAAGCTCCTCATCAGGATCTGCAAAAAAAGAGAAATACCATTTATGAAGAAAAACCTTTTTTTCGTTATATAATTTAGATGTTTTTCAAAAATATAAATCAGAATAAATACTTAGATATCTTTTGCTATATTTATTTATTTATGCATATATTTACCTTTCTTACAGTTGTTTTAATTTACGAGGTGAAAAATAATAATTTCAGTTTCAAATATCACATGCAAAGTTATAATTTTGTTTAGTAAATTATTATTGATTTAAGAAGAAGATAGTGATTATAGCAAACTTATATTTCTGTAGAAATATTGATAAATTAAAGGAAATAATCAAATTGAATATCTTAAAATATTTATACATATTCTTCTTATTATTTTTTATCTCGCTGACATTTATTTTGTTGGAGGAATTTTTTTTTCCATACTATTTGTTTAATACTTAAAAAAATCGATATCTAATTAATTCTATTCATTTTTAATTTTATAAAAATAATTTTGAAAAAAATAAATTATTTTACTTACCGACCATCATTCGATCCATTTTTACAATATCCTGAAAAAAAATACTCAAGTTAAAATGTGTTTCGTTGAATTGAAATTTTGATTTAAAATATAGGAAAGAACATATTAATTTTCATTATTTGTATAAGATAAAAGTTTTAGAACGGATTAAAAATTTATTATTTAAAATAATGACCTAAAATAATTTTTAATTATTTTATTTTTAAATTATTATAAAATCCTTTCAAAACATGGATATATTTAATAAGAAATAAGAATTTAGTTGTTGGATATATTTACTAATAATTAAATATAAAAGGCGCAATAAATATTTTTAATATAGAAATTTTTAAAGTACCTTTTTAAGATAATTAGTCATTATCTATCAAATGAAATAAATAAAAATATGTTTGCCAAATTATTTTCCAATAATGATGCAAGAATAATTTAAAATCAAATATTAATTTTACAAAACAAATTCATACAGATTCTACAGTAAATGATAAATAAATCAATATCTATATCAACGAAATCATTTTTTAATTTAAAAACTAAAAAAAAATGATAGATAATCGTTTACTTAGATAAATAGAAAAGTTGAGTAATTTTTAATAAATATAATTAGAAGTAAATATTATACTTTAAATAAAATACTGTTTAAGGGTAAAAATCTTCAAACCAGAACAAATAATTTTCAAATTCAAAATCTTTATACTAATTTAACATTGCAACAGCACGAATCGAAAATAAATGAAGCACTAGCTACTTCAAATATATTATAAAATATTAATGATAAAATATTTCTGTTTATTGTAACGTATTTAACTTTCAGCATGCATTATTCTGTAGCTTTTAAGCTATATTTGACATTAATAGCAGTTTACTTTAAAAAATATTCATCTTTGCGAAAAAAGGTAAATATTATTGTGTGTTACACAGTAAAATGTTGTACAGTATTGAATGATGTATTAAATGTTCTACAGTAAATGATAAATATATCAAGATTTACAAAAACCTCCAAACTAAAAAAAAAAATCTTCAAATTTAAAATCTTTTTATACTAATTTAATATTGTAGCAACAAGACTCGAGAATAAATAAAACACTAACTATGCCAAATACAAAATTATAAAATTTTAACTCTGTTTAGTGTAACGTATTTACTTTTAACATGCATTGTTGTGTAGCTTTTAAGCTATATTTGACATTAATAGCAGTTTACTTTAAAAATATTTATATTTACGAAAAACGGTTTGCAGTTCGAACTTACTTAGGTGCTAATCTAGACAATTAAAGTAAATAATTTCCAAAATGTACTCACATTGAAGGTTCTGGAATGAGCCAGAGCTACCAGAACTGCCAGAACACTTGTTGCTAGACTGAAAGCCATTGTTGAAGTGGATACTCTGTACTGCTGCAAGCTTCTATTTATACTGGATTTGTAAGGGCACCCAGTTGCTCTATGAAATGTAGTCTTTCTGAGGAATTATCTGAATTTAATGGTCATTGACATCTGGAAAACTTAGAATAAGATGTTATTATTTCGTTTCGTGGTGACAGCGGTATAAGGGTACCTCTATACTTGGATGCAAATCTTTACATTTGCATTAGGAAGAAGAATAACAATTTTGTACTGATAAGGCCCCTTTCTGCTATCTGTGATTGTTGCAATTGCAGATTTCAGTTCTGTTTATGGAGAAGTATGGTAAGAGGTTAGAATGAATCTTTATGTCTTCAGCTCTAACAATGTCCTAAATTTCTTGGTTCATTATTTTGGTATATGGATTTGAAATATCTGAAAGGTAATGTTACAAATCTTAATTGAGTATGTTAGTTTTCAGTAAAACTTTTACCTATATAACCTTATTATTAAATAGTACATCAAATATATAATAATTTTTAGACTTTATTAATTATAATTACATTAGTCGCATTAATGATATCATTGATTTCGTAAAACACTTCCGTAACATATTTTTTAACTAAAACTTCTATAACAAATTTTCAATGTATAATGATATAAGTATAATATTAGCTGTAATAGTACTATATACTGATGACTAATATTAGCTGTCTAAGACTTCAATATAATAATTTTTAAAATAATTAATAATATAATAATAATTAATAATAAATATAATAATTTTATTAATTATAATAACATTAGTCACATTAATGATATCATTAAGTTTATCTAATACTTTCAAAGCATATATTTTCAATAAAACTTTTATAACAAATTTTAAATGTATAATAATATAATTATAATATTAGCTGTACTAATATACTATATACTAATGAATAATATTAGCCGTCTAAGATTTCAATTGTCAGTCCTGGAAAACATGGTAAGTCTGCTTAAATTATTAATATCAATTAAAATATAAAAAATTGAGTATTACCATAAGTAGGATTTTCCTAAAGATGCAAGTAAGACGAAAATAATTGTTGAAGGTTTGTACTGACTTCAAACGAAATGCTTTTATAATAACGTCTAAATATTCCGTCTTTAAATATTTACAGATATATATGTTTACTTTAATTTTCTCTAAAAAAGCGAAATTCATTCTGAATTGTATCTACTCATTAAATTTATTGTTTAATTTATTGCCCTGTCATCACTGCTAGGAAATTTAAAGTTACACTTCATAGCAAGGAGTTCTAATCTTTTATTTTAACCTACTTTTTGTCTAAGCCTTTCGTAGCTATTATGTTAGCAAAGTTATCGTGAATAAGTCATCTAGTGTATGTTTATTTTATGACTCAGTTACTTTCGCCTGAAACCTAGACCTACATAAGTATAATTCTATGTTTATATACCATGCCGATAACAATGTTTTTTGCTTCAAATCTTTATATTTTAATTGTTATAATAACAAGAGTAAATCATAATTAAAAAACAAAAATAATTGAAGAAAAATTTGAGAAAATCTGATTTTTAATTTGCTTACAACATAACGAAATAGAAAAAAATGTTGAAAGATTTCAACATAAAAACATCTAATAATTTAAATTCTACATTGCTTATGAGATTGTAATCCATTAAATTAAGTTTAAACAATTAAACTGTGACTGGAACTAGCCTAAAAAATAGCGCAATAAATAAATGAGATAAATGAAACGCTTTTACAAAAATCTTCTGTAATTTTTCAAATTTTTGAAATATATTTATCCAATCATTTTATTGATTGGTGTTTTTTTTGAAAATATATAAACATTACTTGAAATTCATAAATACCATATGTTTGTAATCATTCTCTGCTAATGATACTTTTTTTAAAATTAAAAAAATTTTTTTTGTAAATTTTCTGTTATTGTTTTATTGTTTTGTTATCTCTTTAAATTCACAGACAATACTTTTGTATATAAGTTTCCATTTTAAATGCCTAACAAAGATTTTTAGTTCATCGTTTGATAAAATAAAAGTTACAAAATTTGTTCTGTTCAAAAACCTAACTCCAAAAATGTTTTTTATTGAATTCTATCCATCTCTTAGAAAGCAAAATATTTTCAAGATCAATTTTTAACAAGTTGGATAAAAAAGAGTATAATGTATTAAAATTTAATTATTATTCTTTTATTAATAAGAGTTCAATTCTGATTAATTAATTCTAACCCACCTCATACATACGATTTACCAAAAATTTTGAATATAAATATCAGTTCAGCGGAAGTACTTTGAATTCGTGTCAACGACCTGATGAGAATGAAGGAAGTAAGAAAAAGTTATTTTTTAAATCACATTTCAACTAATATAATTAAAATATATTAGTTGTGTATACTAAAAATATATTAATATTTAATATATTTTAAATATATTAATACAAATATATCTCAAAAGTCACTATCTGTATCATTTTGATGATGAGGCTAAAATTCATCTATTTATGTAGTACTACTAAAGGGTGGAGAGTCGGCCAAATATGTCCGACGAAAAGGTTATGGGAATATAGAAGGAAGAATATCTTCAATAATTTTTTATTATTTAGTTCTGAAACAGAATATAAGATAAATA